>JAOVYW010073872.1:0-19252 GCA_025775045.1 Hiodon tergisus
AGAAACAATCCAACAGTGTATTATTGCATTTAATGTACGTTAAGAAAGAGACAGAAATCAAACATAATAATTTCCACGACAGTTGGCATCATCCTTTAACAGGGTCATGACAGTTCACGTCGCGTTCATCTGAGTACCCATGAACTCAGTGCTTGATTTGTAATGAAAGAGGATCCAGGGCACGGCAGGGTGGGGTTGGTTATACACGCGATGTAACCTCACGTGATGTGATGCGCATTCAGCACATGGATCTTTTTTTGTCAGTGGGTTGCAGTAGCAGTGATAACATTTTTATATTTATTTATTTACATCCAATAATAAACAGAGTCCTGACTGGCTCATGCTTTACACAGACTGGGCTGGGCTGGCACAAAGGCTTTGACCTTGATTGGACATCTCTGCTAGATACAAAGCAGAAATTTCAGGACACAAATTAAGAACTGGATGAATTTCAGTTTCATCAAGAGAACTGATGCTCTGCCAGGATAATTTATGGGTATAAACCATATGGTGTAAACCCTTGGTGCACTGGGTTAGGGATCATTCCACGCTGTGTTTATCATAATGATGCGTTTGTTTGGCTATTTGTAGGGAAGGGGTGGTCTGGGGGCTGGGGGCTGTTATGTGTTTGAGGTGTCTTCAGAACCTATAATATAGTATAGGAAGATCCCCCAATCCCACCATATCATCATCACCTGTAATTGTGTTCTATCACACTGGCTAATATTAGCTTACCAGCAACTCTAACCTACAGGTCGCTGGGAGCGAGAGAAAACCAGAGCACCTGGGAGTGTACTCAGTAATGGAGGGCAGAAGTGTGTTTACTATCCTCCAATAAAAATCACACGCCATGACATGCCAGTCTTTAATGGACAGGCTGTCTGACAGCAGCTCAAAAAGGGATGGACACATACTGTTTCATGGGGAAGATGAAACGGGAGGAGGAGAAAGGTTTTGCTGCACCTCAGACACATAACAGCTCCCAGCCCTCAGACCCCAGCCCGCCCCTTCCCCAAACATGGCCAAACAAACACATCATTATGATAAACACAGCATGGAATGATCCCTATCCCAGTGCAACCCTTCAAGTTAGGCAGTGGAGAGCTCGGCGTAAACGGTGGGCCGTCAGGTTCCGTCCCTAAGGTAACATTGGTGCGCTATAGAGTGCTGTCAAGCCGTCAAGATTCATCACTTCTGTGACTGATTGGTTTGCAGTTACCCGTGATAATACGGAGACCGTCATGTTGTTTGATGTCCTATAAAAGAATTGCAGTGAAAATGTAAAGACTGATATCGTTAGAAAATAAATTTTTTCTCTATAAATGGAAAGCTATGCTTCACGGTCCAGGTTTCTTTGCTGAAAGCGTGTGTGTGTGTGCCTATGTGTGTCTTTGCGCAGAAACCAAGCTGCTTCATAGAGGATGCTAAATGGAGTATGGAATTGCACTGCAGCTTACAGCGTGAGGGAGAGAGCAGAAGCCCTGCTGATTGGCTGTCAAATGTGGATCTCACGTGTGGCATTACAAGAACAGCTCCCCCAGAGCGGAAGCAGAAAAGCTGTTACTCTTTGAAATCTTCGACATCCTTTTGTATCTCGGCTCGTTGCCACACGTAGAGGGTGAGGAAGTGAGGCTTTCCACCTCCTCCTGTTGAGCCACCCATCTCTTTTCCATTCTGCAGACTACAAAGCCCGCACAAGAGGCTCAGCGCCGATTTGAAGAGAGGTATAGACGTCTCAATGGTACTAGTGCATAATGGTCCACGAACATAATTATCACAAGTACTGACAATAATTTAGCTGTAAATACAAAAATAAATACTGACAGCGCTGTCACTTCTTTATACAGTGAGCCATTGTCCTTGTAGGATTTCAGTGCTTCAGGTCCTCCTATTGAGACTTCATTTTGGAGCGGAATACCTGAAGCAGCAATATGAGTGGAAACTGAAATAGAATTATACCTCACTCCGAGAGGGCCAATGAGGTTGCTCAACCACACGCTTCATTTTCTCATGTTATTGGGCACCATGGCAACTCACGCCCCACAATAAAGTAGAACTTTAACCCCTGGGATAAACTTAGGCACATCTTTCCTCTTTATTGTATAGCACATTAGTGGTTTGTCAGGCAAAATATCTTCTTTTTTTCCATCTTTACAAATTTTTTCAAACATTGGGACGGGGGAGCAACGCTGTAAAAAGGGCTCTTTATGTTACTGCAAGCCTGCAATCCCAGTCTTAAAACGTGTTACTTAGTAACTTTACTTTAGTAATGTGTAACTTTGTGTAAAGGGAACGAGCGGAGGCAGTATGTTTGATGCACATTGGTCTGTGTAATGAGCAGAAGTGGCTAAAGGCTGAAGGACGCAGCCTCCTCTGCCCTCTAGTCTTCAACCCCCTCATTCTTTATTTGACTTTCATTTTTATCCCATTCAAATGTTACCTTGTGTTTCTTCATCTGCTAACAAAGCACCGTTGGGAATTCAATATTCACAATGCCTGCACAACTGACATTTAACAATCTCAATGCTCAATTGACCCAGATTTAGCCTTTAATAATATTTATCACTTCCTGATTTATTGCTCTATTGAGGCTATGCGTCATCCCACTTTTGGGTTAGCGACATTCCTCTGTTTCAATAGTAACAAGAAATGCAGCTCAATGCTGTACATTTTGTGGCTGGCACCGATATCATGGATTATGAAATGCTGTTTGTCACTGTTTTGTAGAGAACTGAAAAAGCTGAAACTGCAAAATGTGCCGCCAGTTGATTTGTTTGCAGGTATAAACGCGACTAGTGTCCTGTCCGGGACTGTATGAATGGAAGCGATGTCTCATTCTGTGGCATTGTAACAGTATGTTCTAATGAACATGTGGAAGGTAAAACAGAACAAGAAATGTTTTGTTGTCTCCCCTGAAGCCCCATCCTTTGCTTGGGAGGCTGGTTAGTGGGGGTTGCTTAATCCAATGTGACTTTGAGGGCTATTATAAAGCTTGGAGCCCTGAGGTCTTCACAGGTAACCAGAGTACCTGTCCAGAGAGGTACAAACCCGTCGGCTTAAAAGGCCTTGCAGCAGTTCACTTTACTGTTCGGTTGGAAAAACACGTCCTCACAAATCATACATGTCCTCATGTCACCCACATATGAAAACGGCAAACTAAAATCTGTGATCAAACCTGCAAGATCTGGTTTGTCCTGCGGTTCTGTGACCGCATGGAAACGTTTCTGTATCTATCACACCACACAATGAGAATCCCTCTCTCACAATGAGAAACCCTGTCTTCCGATGAAAAACCGTGACTTACGATGAAAAACCCTCTCTCACCATGAGAAACCGTCTCTCCCGATAAGAAACCCTGTCTCCCGATGAGAAACCCTCTTCCACGATGAAAAACCCTCTCTCACCATGAGAAACCGTCTCTCCCGATGAGAAACCCTGTCTCCTGATGAGAAACCCTCTTCCACGATGAAAAACCCTCTCTCACAAAGAGAAAACCTCTCCCAAGGACCATTAACTCATCCTTAATTTATCAATAACCGAGCCAGACACAGCAAGACACTGCAAAATCCAATATAATTTTCTTTCCACCATCTATAAAACCATTACAGAAGTACCTATTGTTATTAAGGTGAAAAAGATCACCTTGCTAGCCACGCTTTTTCTTCTTCAGAACTGAACAAAGCGTGTCCTCGTGTTGCAGGCGGGAGCTGGAGTGGGCGACCGATGACTGCTCTAAAAACGGCAGTCATGATTGTAATAATTATGATTATGATCAAATGCTGTAATTGAAATGTTTGGTTTCCAAGGACCTTGATGTGTTAAAGACGTGCTGTCACCCGAAGGGCCTAGGTAAAGAAGAGGAATGGAAAAACAGGGCTGTATTTTGCTTAAATGAGGATTTCAGTGTATTGTCAACAATCAAGAGTCCAAGACTGAGACACCTCCCTTTCGAATGTCGAGCTGGTGACAGAGCTGTGAGGCGATTATGTCAGAACATACTCCTGTTGCTAAGTAATTAACGATGACATTTATCCAGGAGAGATTATGGGGCTTTCTGACTGAAGCGCAAGACTCGGTTGCGACACCGGGCCAATGCCACATCTGGATTCTGCAACCCGACCAGAAAAACACACACAGGGGTAAAAAGGTAAGTACAAGCTTTATCGAGCAAATTCTTTAAAATAACCAACTGTTGGCTCAATATAGGTTTGCTAGCAAAGAATGGAAAAACTAGCCCATGGCCCAGGGCTGGAGATTCTGAGGTAGTTGTAATTTCTAGTGTTGTTCACACCAGTTCTGGTAAATTCCTCTCTTGGCCCTACAATCTTTTCACAGGGTCATGCTGTGAACTCATGTCTTGCAGACCTCTGCAAAGTGTGTCACCTGGGAATAATGTAATTACTGTCCAATCAATCCGTTACTGTCCAGTACTAACCAGACTTTGCTTGGTGTTTCTCAAATTAACAAAGTTATGGTCCAGTGGAGGATCATATCCATGCATGACAATACCCGTTCACATGTTTGTGGTAACCTTCATTATGTTTTAATATAAACACTTATTAAGCACTTAGTTACTTGGCAAAGCATCTTTCGCATTAAAGCACTGCTAAAAAAAATTCTGCGTAGCTAGCAGACTTACTTAAATTTGGGTATGTCAGTGTTCTGGTACCTAGAAGAGCATTGGTCGTCTGTTAAAATACCTTGGTCTCTGTTTTTCGTCATCCCCTGGAATATCATTACCCTATTCTTTGTCATCAACAGGAATGTGACAGTCCTACCGTTCTCGCCCATTAACTGGAATATTACCAGCTTGTTCTTGGCCATTAACTGGAATATAAAAAGCTTGATCTGGGCTATTAACTAGAATATGACCAACTTGTTCTCGGCCATTAACTGGAATACGACCAGCTCGTTCACAGTCTGCATTACACATAACTCCAGTACTTAGTTACGAGACTACGTCTGCTCCGTTACCGATCTTAAACAGCTCTCGGGCAGCGTGGAGTCTATTCCACCACCAGGGGATGCTGTTTGGTGCAGACAGATAGCAAAGACACCTCCGAGGATGGTGAACCATGTGGCATGTGATTGGTACCGGACAGGGGCCGGGATTATCTCCTTATCTCCTTCCGGGATTATCTCCTGCAACAGATACGGGCATGTGAAAGGACTAATCAGGCACATGCAGACTCAATTAAACTTGCCACTTAAATTAAGGATGGTTTTTTTGAGTGGGCGCAAATTGGCTCTGTATGGGATGTAGGTTGAGTAGATAATTAAGCACAGTCAATGCATTGTTTAAAAAGGGAAAACGTGTCAGTAACGATTTATTGCACATCAGTTGTCAAACAATCGGGAAACGAAGCATGCAAATTGAACAAAGCCTGTGGGTGGTGGGACGAGGCAGCGAGCATCCCAGCTAACTAATGGGGGAGCAGAAGCAAAGGTCAGCTTCCATTAGGGATCGTAGCGTTCCGCAGGATCCTGTGACATTGAGGCGGTGGAAGTCACTGAAGACACCTCACATAAATAACCTCTGACCAACAGTGAGTGTGTGTGTGTGTGTGCGTGTGTGTGTCTTCTGGGGGTGGTGGTAGTGAGGGCTCATGAAAATGTCAGGACTTTGGTCTCTGAAACAGACGGCAACCATGGCAACTGTGCCTTTCGCCGTACATGTTGTTCAAGAAATAAAATGCTTAGGGCTTTTTCTGTTGCGAGAAGACGGCTCACAAAACAGATATCAGACGTCACTGTCAATCACTGACAAGCTGTGATATTGAGTGGCAGGAATGGGCTGCAGATGTAGATGATCTTCTCCCTCTCTTTCTGTACCACTCCTTTTATCCTGGCACAAAGTGACTTTGGAGGCAAAGGATTTGTTACGTTTTGTTCCCCCATTATCCCATAAACTTCAACAAAAATAAAAAGGTGAGTGTGAGTTTAATTAAATGAGAATTTTGTGGAAATAACAACAAAAAAGAATAAGTGTCGTATCTGCCTTTTGATGACAAAGTGCATTGCTTTCTGATGGCATAGTCTCCTGTTGAACAACTTCCTGTGAACTTTACAGGCCTGTGAGTGGTGCAGGCGACCTCCTGTAAAATGCCACTGGGCAGACTAATGAAAATAATTGAGTTTGTGCCTCTACCTGCTTTATATATGGATCCGTATTAATGCAGGGTTCAATAGCCACGACTGCGCCGCGATGGCCACCCCAGTCTGCGAGCCGGGGCGGTCCTGCAGGAAGGCGACTCTTCAGGGTCATAGGGTGTTCTCTCGTCGTTCAGCTCATTATTTTGATTGGAACCCGTGACCTCAGGCAGCGGGTGACAGTCCTGCAGCGCCTGTCTTCTCCAGAATGGGGGAAAGGGGGAGGTAGAGACGTTGTGCTTCTATTGTTTCGCATTTTAAAATTATTTTTATGGCAGTGCCAATCCAAGGTAATTACACATGAGCAGGATTAAAAGGCTGAATAAATCATTTCATTAGAATTAATTGGAAGGACAAGTGATGCAATAGATCTTTCTAACCTTTTCCTCTATGTTGAATTACAACGCTTATAACTGTCCGCCTCTAGGCTAAATTGATGTGCTCTATTCACACCTTTAACAGTGCAACCGTGTGTGCGCGCGCGCGTGTGTGTGTGTGTATGTGTGTGTGTGTATGTGTGTGTGTAAGCAACACAGTGCCTTGAAACTGCGTCTGTGTTTCTTTACTGTCACTAGATATGATTGCATTAACAGTAGTGTACGGGAACTGTTAAACCTGACAATAAACTAACAACTTGTTTAAACTAACAATTTTTTTTTAACAAACAAGACAATTCACCATTTGACCAGACACAGGAACCAACATACCAACTGTTTGCCAGATGCCTACCCCCAAACCCTCACCTGTAGATTTAAGTCTTTGGAAATAAAACTAGGAAACTGAGATCCAGAGAAAAGGATCTCATTACATTTTTTTTCACCCTGCACCGCGACAGCTTACGCTCTGAATATTAAAGCATTCCCTGATTAAATTGTGTTGGCTGCGCTTGCTGGACTTCATGAACAGGAGACACCAATGATATTAAGCAGTGACCTGTGGTGTCCCAGAAATATTGCTTACATGCGTCTGTCTCTCTCCAACACGAGTGGCAGTGTTGATGGACCGGTGGTGGAGGGTCCATCTCAACCCACAACAAACATAAAACAAATGTTTTCTTTTCATAACATCAATATATCACTGGTGAGTTTCAGCAGATATCTGCACTTTGCCTGTGCATATGAATTCGCTGTGGATAGTGATGTGGGGTGCCTGCAAAACCTCATTGCCCACAGTCAATGCCAAATGAACATTTTTGTGTTTGTTAAGGTGTAATTTGAAACCATGTGTGAATACAGCGATCTCTCATGACGTGATTTGGTATGCCTGAACTGTGCTTGGGGTTTACTCCTTCCCTTTTCATGCTTTAACAGCTGTAAACCGACGCAAACGGCTATTGATATTTTATCATGCTTGTTAGGTGTCCCAGTTGTCTTGTCTTTGTGCATCGATAAACGCATTGGGGAGCTTCTCCTTTGATCGATGCGTGCAGACAGACCAAAGTGTTTGGAGACAAGCAGGTTATTAACATGAATCACGGGTGAAAATTGAAATCCTGAACTCTTCACCCAGTGATCGGGGGATTCGCCTCACATGTGCCAGCAGTCAGAGCAGAAATATGATCGGAACCATTTGGTGGCGTGAGATTCTCATGACGCTCCTACTTGACGAAGATGATTAACTGAAAAGCTAATCAATGATTTTGGAGCGTTTATGTTCTGCACTACATATTATCCCCTCAGGGAAAACCTCCAGTTTTTATTTACTGGAAGTTCTATATCAATAGAGTTACTAACTTTAATATTTTGTGCTTTGAAAAGCATAGTGTCTTGTAAATATTTTTAAATTGTATTTTTAAAATGATGAATCCTGCCTCCATAATAGGCGGGGGGGTTGCAGAAGTTGGACTAGCTGCCTTTCAGCCACCCATCTCTTTTACGCTCCGCAGGCTGCACAGCCCACACGAGTTCAGCAGTACTGCCGGCCTCCAGGCACCTCGTTAGCGACAAACTGAGTGAAGCTCTACAGATCTGACCCACCCCAGCCCAGGCGACACTCTGCCAATCGAATCCCGCAGCCGTGCTCTCCCGGTCACATCAGCTCAATCTTATCAGTTTCTCAGTCGAAATGTGGAAGAACATGGCATGATGAACGCTATTCTTCATTTAATGAATCCACATTGAATTCAGAGCTCCAGGTACTGTTTGATGTAAAAACACTAATTGTTTGTTTTTCTTGCCACTGCAACACTGAGTGATTTATCACAGGAGATGTTTTAAATTTATTTACGGTTATTTATACTGGGTCAATGCCATTAAGCATTTTTTTTGCTGTGGTCTCTCTTTATGTTAACTAAAATTGTATTTCTTATATTATGGTTGAAATAATATTTTTTAGAGCCTTTTGCATCTTAAAATGAATACTATAATTACAGAAATCTGCACTTAGAAATAACATTGTAAGCCTTCATTTTACCCATCCTGCCTTATGCCTTAAATGAATCTAAAACTTGTGATTGACTTTCTGAGGACCTCATCATGCTAAAGAACATATCAACAAAAACACAGCGAACACTGTTACAGAGAGTTGTGAAGTGTCCAGAAGTAATTACAGCCAAATCCGGTCCTCTAAAGAAACAACCTCCCTGTTAAGGGCCTAGACCACACGGTTACCGGGTGATGTTTAGTAAACTGTGACATCACAATGAAAGAGGCCTATGTGTTAATTAAGTTAATTGTATCCCAGGTGTACCTGTAGAGACTGTCAGTTGTATTCCTCCAAGCCCTTCCTCCTCCTTGTAGGAGCGTGCACCTGACCTGAGACAAATACAAATACTCAAAGAAGTAAATGTATTTGGAAGTAATTCTGAGAGTAATTTCAACTGAGTATTTGAAGTATTTTCAATTACAAGGCTGAAGATAAAATTCTGCATGGTACATTGTTAATTATAAAGTATTTTCACATATTCCTCAAAAACCAAATGCGTCAGATACACTTCAAATATTCTTCAGTCACATTTCAAGCACTTTCCTGAAATCCTTTAAGTTTAATGCAAAACACTCCAAAGTTTCTCGTTTAGTATGCAATGTTTTACACATGTAGCTTTTATGCTGCTCAATTGAAATTAGATCTGAAGGGATGCACACCTGTACACCACAATAATAAAGACTAAAATATATTTATAGAGTAAACTATACTATCAAAAATATATATATTTGTGATACTTTAATATTTTAACATTACAAAGGAATTAGGGAACGGAAATGCTTTGGCTTGGCAAAAATGACGCATGAACTTAAAAGATGAAGTGAATATATGATCAAAATTAACCAAAAAAAAATACTTACATGAAGCCCTCTGTGACTGTAAACTGATTCTGACTTTAAGTGCTTTGTATTGGATGATTTGAAAATCCATATTTTAGTTAGATCTGGCATGTACAAGCACAAATACGCAAGCACACGCACACATGCATGCACACACACGCATACATACACACGTTCATTTGAGAATTGACAGCAGAGATGCAGTAAAACCGATGCAAGGATGAATGGAGAATCCTAACAGCTTTTTTTTAAAGAAAAAAGGTGTGTAAATGTTTCACCACCCACGTGCCTTTGGTCAGAACATTGCTCACTCTTCTCAATACCTAATGGTTTTGCTCATGTTCATTTATATGTATTAGTGTTCAGGAATGTGGTGTGACATTTATTGGCTTACTTCAGTGGAACAGATGGCTAAGCCTTGCCGGTGTTTATTCATTTTTACGCAAGCAGTTTGGAGATAAGAATTCACTTCCGAGGAGATTGCAAGGTAAGAGAAACTGTGAAGATTGTTCATGGATGAAGACGAATCCTCTCAAAAAAACAGACAGGGGACGGGAGCTCTGCTCCATGAAGGCGTGACGTTCAGCGTTCTACAGATGACAGGGTGGATGCCACTTACAAAGCGTCCCACAATAACTTTGTTTCCTCTGCATTAAACCACTTGCTCCTTGTCAGTAATTAGAATAATATAGTAAGGCAGTCCATTAACAGAATGCCCTTTTCCATCCAGCATAATGATAGTCCCAATGACAGAGCTCACATAAAGTGAAACCTTCTGAATTACAGGTGAAATAATTATGTTGAAATACTGATTTTAATCTGCTGTTTCCATTTAACCTCATACGTCTGAATGTTATTTGAATGAGTGTCTTTGAATTTAAGTTCTTCAATTCAACTGTAGAGGTACAACTGTAAATATTCATTACCCCCTTCAAGACAGATGTCAGTGGATGGGTTGAGTAACCTATGTTACATTTGGGACTCACGAACATCGCCCTTGCCGCATTTTGCCGGAGGTAGATTTTTGATGCAACAGAATGAAAACTAAAAGTGTGAAGCGTTCTCTCTTACCCCAGGCACAGTCTCTAAATTGGATCCTTATAAGTTTGCAGTTATAAATTAATTAAGGCCAATGCTAATTTAAGCTGAACTGCAGAATTAATCCAAAAGACTCCATCTTTCTGTCTGGTCAGCAAAAGAAAAGGAACCATATGCTTGGCACTGAAAGCTGAAACTGGCCATCTGAGTGTTGGGATAGTACACATATATGCCGGTAACCACAGTTCACAAAGATCTTGTAACACATGTCCTCCAGCACTCCAGTGGATTCCAGTGCCACTCCGTTACCTCTGTCTCACACAGTTTTTACTTCCAGAGAGGTATTTTATGCCCAGCTGATTGACAGGGTAAAAGCTGAAAACAGGGTAAAACTGGAGGAAGACCATTGCAGGCGTCAGTGTTGCCAATGCCCCAGGGGGTTATGGGATTGTGTAGTAGGTCGATACAGGGCGTGCTAGGCTTTGGGTCTGCTGAAGAATGGACTGATCGTACATGTGGTGGAAACGTGGCAGTGCCATTGCTAGTTTGACCGACCCAGCTAACGGAATCTTGGCCTCCCCAAACGAGGATTAATGCTCGACTCCTGCGTGCAAGGTTCCCAAGAGTCATGAGGACCATGTGCCTTTTCTTGCCATGACAGGAATCACAGCAGATGCTTTTAGATTTATTTTGTTCCCTGCCTCAGCTTATCTCCAACCAAATGCAATCCATGTTTCTCCTTACCTAGCAGCTATGGGATAAAAACCTGCATGCAGGATTAAATTCAATTAAATTTTCTTATTGCTTCCAGGTTATAGTACAAAAATGAGGTCAAAGCCCTCTGCGGTAATATTTATCTGCCGCCGAGCTACGTGGAATGAACCGTGATGGTGTCTGCAGTGTGGTTGTATTATATATTGCATCATACAGTAATCCTGAATTTCATTTGAGTTCTTTAAGGCCATATTAGGAACTCAGGGGTATTTCTATAATTAAGTTGCCTCTCGCTCTCCCTGTTCTCTTAATGAGACCAAAATTACAATTCTGATTTCGATCTCGTTCTCAGTTTGGAAAATTGTTGGATACCATTCTGAGGAGAATTCCCCTTGAATCCATGCTTTCTACTCAGTGTTACTGACAGCACACTGCAACGCATTACTTTGATTCAGTGCTTGAGTCATTAAAACTCTTTTCCTTGGTATGTAAATAATACAATTATTTTGTTGGCAGCCTTCAAAGAAAACTTAATTATTCATCAAATTGACTTTATACGCAATGTGCTTTTAATTTGACAGAAGTATCAAGGATCCTGGTGTAGAGTAAATGTACATTAATGTTTAGCAAAGGTGATCTTTTATTTATATATTTATTTATTTTGCATGCTTTTTTTTTTTATAGCTAGGGGACAATGCAGGAAGCATGCGGGAGTTTGCTTCTCTTTCAGTTTCCCTAACCTAACATGAAATGTGCTTTGCTTCTGCATTATCACTAAGCAATCGTGATGGCAGAAATCACATCTCATCCGACACTTTTTTGTTTTTACAGTCATTTAAATTCTCAAGAGGAGCTTATGCCACACAATTATCTCCCCCTGGAGAGACTGGCGGAGGAAAACTATTAAACACAATTATATACCTTCAGCAGCACATTGTTGTGTTATGAATAGTTATACGGTATTAGAGAAATGAGATCACAGATCACTTAATGGAATGCAACTAATGAGAGGAAACTATTTGCATACTGCGGCATAATCTCATTCTGCAAGATGGTAAAGTAAAAATGCGTTTCTCTCTCATAGCCGTTTGCTAGTGGCACTGAGGTAAAGGTAGTCAGTATCTGGCAAGTTCCGTTACACTGTGTCATGTTAAACAACCCTCTATGGCAGTGCTTACATGAGTACATATATAGATACTGTAAATATGATCCTATTAGGTAACATACCAGTTATTCAGTCCTTTGGATTTAATTGTTACCTCAGTGTGAGCGGTTGTTCACAGAAGCCCATTGAATTTTGGTCCACAGGAGGAAATGTGCAGCTGTAGCACATTAATGGTGGAATTAGGGGACCTGAGGATTTGGCAGAACGGGTTAGATTTCCCGCTTGTTTGTTTGTGGGCATGTTTATTCATCAATTTGATCCTGTAAATTAGTTTGCAATCCTCTGCTATGAGAAGTAGCTCTGGAAAAATCAATTCTCAGATCTACAGCATTATTTGGAGTTTCTTTTGATAAATTGTGTTTTGGTATGGTTCCATGACGATTTTCCTTCGGATTGCTTGTTTAAAAATGACACTGTTGGGACCTTACATGTTCTGTGATGTATCTCCTGGTGTTAGCTAATTTGCATTATTGTTCCAATGTTATATAAATGATATTTACTTTGCTGGCAAGAGAAATGCCTTGCCTTCTTGTGTTTTGAATAACAAGGTGTTTTTCTAAATGTCTTCTTTGGGGAATACAACGCTAAGAAGCCAAAAAGGAACCAAGCGCTCGCTACCACAAGACAAATGCATCCTTTAAAAATTCAAATGAGGTATGCAAATTTATTTTAGGGGAAAAACACATCCACCGCGTAGGTTTCAGTAACCTGCATGAACACGGTTTGTACAGAAGTTCATTAGCCTCTCCAGGCACACAGTTCTCTTCCTTACAGCTCATATTTTATGAATACATTTTCAGGCAGTGACTGAAGTCAGTTCCCTAGCACCCTTTGATGATAATACATTTAATAAAAAGAAAAAAGGCCTTTGAGACCTACCATTTGTAGATTTTTTCTTAATCTCATAAGACAAACCCCATAAAAAAAAGCTTCAAGGTCAACCGAGGACCTATAAAATCGGGCAGTTATAACTAGGGCATTGCTTCATTAAAATTACCACACAAAACCTGAGTGTGGTGGCATTCTTTTTTTGCTTCCTATATAGATTCAGTAACCTTTTCTTTTCATGGACTTGCCAGTTCAGAAAGAAAATACAAATTGTTTATGCCCATATAAGAAGAATAATGAATTCCTTAAATGTCAGCCTCTGAGGATGCATTTTATGCCAGTATTTATATTGTTAATATTTCAGGAATCATTGGAATGGGGCACATCTCAAACGAGTTGAGTTTACGCCATGGACAGGGGATTGTGAGTTAGTTTACATTCAGTTTCTTACTCTTTTCTTTTCTTGTTGCATGGCAGCAGTGGTGAACATCCCCTCGACCCCCTTGTTAAGTACCTGAACTCTTGATATGGGAAGCAGGGCTAAGGGGGGCAGCCGTGATTATTGTGAAGGATTATTGGCTGTTTTAGCCCAGGTTTAATGACTGATTATTGGTTGTCGTAGCCCAGGCGATGTTTGTGGGCGCATGTGTGTGTGTGACCGGAAGTTTGCATTACGGCATTGCAGACATTCGAAAAATAATATAAATCGGCCCTGAGTCACAACAATAAAGGCCTGCTCTGTAGTGTCGATGTGACCTGAGATGCGGGAACATTTTGGACAAGGTCTAGAGGTTATGTGATTAGCGGATTATGTGCTGAAAAATGACCCTATAAAAAGTGAACACAGCAGATCCCTCTCTTTGATTAATGTCACTACCACAACTCTGGCCTCCTTTGCATGGAACCTTTCCAAATCCTTACCAGGAAATCAGGCTTCAGTGACAAAGCCAAGTATCCCCTCCACGTGTGGTTGTCGTCGCTCCCCCTTTTTTTCTATTCAAGTATCTGGGCACTCATTCATTCCTAAAAGTGATGAGAAAGACAAAAAAAGTCCAGGGAACGCCATAAACACTGCAAAGATAGTCTTCATCACGCACCTTAGCAGCACAGCAACTGAAAACCAACTGATGTGGAAAATTACTTTGGAGGAAAAATTTAAATAATAATCCTGGGTGCATCCAGGCTTTAGCGGCGCAGATGAAATGAACATCAGGAGCGAGCTCTTGATGGGGGAACTTCTCCCTCCATTAAGACCTGCCGCTTTGAGAAGGTGCGTGATCTGGAGAATGTTAGTAATTGACATTGGACGACTTGACAGGAGGCGAAGTCTGTGATTACTGCCAATTTTAGCTGATTGAAACAAACCGTCACAGTACAAGTTCTAATTAGTGAGTTGGAAATGTTCTTGTTTAACGTGGAAACAAATTAAACACCCTGATTAATTGCATTTGCTCTGCCCTATAGATGGGAGGGGGTGGGCGACTCACATTGAAGAAGAGAGTTTGAGTTTAATGACCCTGAAGTCGAGACAAGCTCCAATAACCCTTTTAAAAACTGAAATAATTGATGTGTAAACGTGTGTTTATCTTTTTTGTATTTGTTTCAGGCATTTCAGCTTTTCATTGAGCTCTGGACATTGCAACCAGCTCAACCTTATCTGAAGGAGATCAAGTGACATTGGAAAGACGGATGTCATCCGTTTAGATAACGCCGCAACGACAATGTTCACTTGGTTTAAATTTTTTTTATCATTTTTAAAAAGTTTTTAAAGTTTTTACTTCCTGAACAGAGACCGTTTTACTCATCGTTACAAAACCTATAAGGGAAGTTATACCTAGAAGGGAAATTATGTGAGAATGTAAAATGTATCCAAAAAATACAAATGTCTGGATGGAAAATGGATCTTAAATGGTTAGAAGAGAATGGAATAGTTGCGTTGTGGTTAAGGTATGGGATGAGTAACCAGCAGGTTATTCTCACTTGAATTACTTCAATAAATATTATGCTGTCTTGTTTCACTGTTCATTGCATAAACTGGAAAGGCTGATGCCACCATGGTTTTAAATAATAATTTACAAATAATAATAATTAATGAATATCAGAGTTTAGGTTTCCATTTATGACTTTCAGCAGATCTCGGTCTAACCAGGAGATACCCAGACCGCTGTCTTGCCACCATATCAGCCACCTGTGGAAGCTAACGCAAATGCCGCATTGAGTTCATTTAGTGAAATGTGAGACCCTTCAGACAGCAACACAAGCCAGGGCTATAAATCGTTCCTTGCCTTGTAGTAAATGCGCAGTGTTACGGACAAGTAAGCCAGTAACATAAAGATCAGATTTTACCATGAAGGGAAAAAGGGGGGTGGGGCTACAGCAGTGACCACTTGTCGCTAACAGCGCTTAGGGTCCACAATGTTGGCAGCCAGTCTCGTTCAGGCCCTTCCATTCTTTCCAGAACGCATCTGCTCTTGGTGCCCAGTCCCCTCTCATGTTTTGTCCATGTTGGACTGCCTTTTTGAGGCAGCAATGAAGGCTTAATTATACCTAACTTAACTACACCCATACCAAATAAAAACAAATAGATAAATAGTTTGTCTCTTTTTGTGTTTCTGTGCTCAGTCGGGACATTTTAGAATGAAATTAATTTCTCATCAACAATATATTCCTGATGGTCTCATAAACATTTGTAACAGGTGAAAGACCTCCGTTTCAGTCTCCTCGTAGGATTAGGTAGTGAGCTGGCTTGTCAAGAGAGCTTTCTTGTTGTGCAGCCATATTGTGTCAATGAGCTGATTAGGTCCGGGATGGATTGAAATAGACATGTTCTCATCGTCAGCATTCACCGAAATAGATTTTCTTGAAGTGAAGCAGCAATTACAATCATCCAGACCATGCTGCTGTTGCTGCTTATTATATTTAAATAAATTTTTTTGCCATCATTCAGATTGAATTACTGAATCGATCATCTTGGTACCATATAAAAAAATAAATTCCTCATTATTATGCAGAAAATAGAGTACTAATCAAGCTTTCTCACCAACAAATAGTTGATACACATAAAAAAACAAGTAGAATCTCTTTACTGTTCAGCCCTTGCGATCCTGTCATGAAGATTTAATCACTTTTATAGATTTGTGGTGAAATTATGATTGCAGCACTCATTAGGATCACAGGTGTTACATGCCTTTTCAGAGAATTGGGGGGAGTGTTTGTTTTGATGTTCCATTTTTGAGGCAGTTCTGGTCATGCAGTGTGTGTGGGTGAGTTCCTGGGGTTGACCCTAATCAAATACAATGCGCTGTTTGTTTGCCTGCGGGGTGTTTCAGTACGAAGCTCTTCTGTGCTCTGGTTCAATGCCTATCTGCTCTCTAGAACTCAGGCCCCCGTTGCGTCTCCAGTCAGGGGAAACGGCTGGTCTTTTGGCCCAAGGATTCAGCTGCCATCCCACTTCTGCGCTCCTGAAATGCAAAATAGCTACTGCGTTGTGATTTTGTATCCTGCACTTGTTAACTGAGTGTAACATACGTCAAAGCTCTCACTCCAGAAGAGTCATCAATTTGTGTGAAACATTGCAAAATCGACATTGATAATCTAGTTCATCAGTCACGCACGGTAGTCTGTTCAATTAATTGTTTAATAAAAAATATATTCGCTGGTGTTTCAGAAGCTTCCCAAAAGTATGTTTATTTTTAAAAAAAAAAAGGTTTACACCAGTGACATGTTTTTAAATCCTGTGTCATTCTACTGGCAAAGACGTATAGTCTGTGTTGTATATCCTTTACATGTCATCACTCACTGTAGCCGGACAGCTCCGCATAGATCAATCAACAAAGCGCACAGGCTCAGAAATGTGCTATTTGTTCTTATTTATTTTTCGACAAATCACATGAGAAAAGGAAGCAAGGCTGGAAGATTTGGCCCATTTTGTGTGAACTGCGTTTAGCGTCTGGTTAATATGATCAGAGAATCGGAAGGCACCACAGGAGCAGGAATAACCTTTCACAAGAAAAGCTGAGGCCGTTCGCTACCCTCTCTCCTCTGAAGGGAAAACCCGCCCCTCTCCTCTATCCCAGAAAACTTCTCTCCTCTCACCTGTCCCAGCAAACCTCATTACTCTCACCTCTCCCAAAAGCCTCAGCAAGAGGTGGCTTGAGATTTGTTTGTGCTCAATTCCACCCCTTTAACAACAGTGCTATGGCTGGATGAGGTGGAACAGCTGAACATAAAGGGCTGAGTTGAGTGATCCTATTTAATTAAAATGGTGAGTCTAAAGATTGCATTGGGTTGAGTTTATGTTTCCCTGACATTTGCCTTTGCTCTTTATTTTAGACTTACAAATTAAATAAATTAACACCACATCCAAGATATACTGATATACAATATACAAGATGTACTGCATCTAGGCTAGAGTGTGATCTATAAAAAGACCCTGCTTACTTACCTGTTGAACCATCTTTTAGGGGCACCTGTACTCTTCATACCTTGTAATAATGTTCATAACATTCTTAACTCTGCTTTATGTCACCTTGGGTAAGGTCGTCAGTCAAATAATCGATGATGATGATGATGACGATGTTGCTATATTCATATAAAAGTGTGAATGAGAAGCCCTTCACAAAAACAAAATAACCGTGTCAGTGTTTGTCCTTGGTTTTAGCTGAACACTTGCCCATGACTTAAATATATGTGCTCCTCTTAACAGATGGGCTCAGCTGGGTCTGCTTTGCTTGGCATGTTTATATTCAGTGCCAGTGGGGACAATTTAACGGAATTGTGTTTGCGTGTAATGTGTTGGGCTTGTTTCTTTTTAAGCAATTACTATTGCTGTGAGCAATTTAATAAATGTTTGTTTATTAAATTGCATCATTAACTTTAAAAGGGGTCTGGAGGAGTTTAAACCCTTCTAAGATCTGGAATGTCGGCAAGCCAATAGGACAGGCAAAATCAAAGCAAACTGGCTAATGGCTAAGTAGCCGTCCACAACTCTTTATTCATTCCCTCTTTTCGGTTTTAATAAGAACTGAAAAGGTAAGCAATAGGACAGGAAACACAGACATACAATATGGGATATGGCCATCACGAGGCATGTAACATACCCTTCATGCATTTGTAGATCTGTAGAAGGTAGCTTGAGGCTTTAATTTTAAAGGATTTATATTCTAATTTAGCTGAACCAAGACTTGTTTACAAAGCAATCCTCTAAAAGCAATTGCACAAATATACGGGCAATCAAAAAGCCTAATGTCTCATGACACTGGCATTTGCCTAGATATTACTTTAGGGTCAATTGAGCTATCCATCTTAACTGCATTACATGTGTGAAGGAAAACAAACCATGGACCCTTTGACCTTTGAAATAGAATGCCATTGAAAACCTAACATGAATAATTTACCATTGTAATCCACCAATTTAATATCTTCTAGTGTGGTATTTTGGAATGTGTGCTTTTTTCAAACCAAACAGAAAAAGTATATTTTGAGATCATAATTTGAATGACATATTTTTGTCATTGGTATTGAGCTGATGTTTGTTTGATACATGAATTTCGATAAAAAAATGTAATAGCTGTTATAAGAAAAAATTAACTAGCTTTTGTTTAATTCTCCTTTGGCATTTTGGATCAAATAGCTTATTTCTCTGTGGTTGCTGTATCACTGAGGTACCAAACCGGGCAGAGATGTGGGTGTGAGTACTGCCTTCAAATCCAGAGGGAATCCCTGTATCACTGAGGTACCAAACCGGGCAGAGATGTGGGTGTGAGTACTGCCTTCAAATCCAGAGGGAATCCCTGTGTCACTGAGGTACCAAATCGGGGATGGCAGAGATGTGGGTGTGAGTACCGCCTTCGAATCCAGAGGGATTCCCTGTATCATTTTTTTCTTTTTGCCCTGTATTGGCCATCCACCATTTCAGTAAAGACAGAGGCCATTAACCTGCAGCAATGAGAGCTGTTGGGAGATCCTTTCATGATTAGTTTGTGCGGCACCAAATCCCTGGATGGATCTTTTGCATTGCGTTAAGTTTATTTCCCAGATGCTTGTTTCCAAAGTCTAGTTCAAGGCAAAATGGACCAAGTTATTCAGTCAGTTC
>JAOVYW010073873.1:0-19251 GCA_025775045.1 Hiodon tergisus
AGTGCTGGAAAATGATGGTGGCCACACAAAATATTGACAATTTGGGCCCAATTTGGACATTTTCACTTAGGGGTGTATTCACTTGTTGCCAGCGGTTTGGACATTAATGGCTGTGTGTTGAGTTATTTTGAGGGGACAGCAAATGTACACTGTTATACAAGCTGTGCACTCACTACTTCACATTGTAGCAAAGTTTCATTTCTTCAGTGAATGAAAAGATATACTATATATATATAAAATATTTACAAGAATGTGAGGGGTGTACTCACTTTTGTGAGATACTGTATATATATATATATATATATATATATATATATATATGTATATAAAACTACTCTCATGAACCTCAGTCAGTGCTCCATGTATGTGTGTGCAAACTGCACTGCCCGTCTACACGGGAGGACAGATCAATGCTTCAGGAGTTACGTTCTTCTGGCCCGTTCCGCTCCTGCGTCAGAGGTTCCGCTAACCGTGCCTGAAGACGTCCGAGTGTCACGTCAAGTCTGCCCAAGCCTGCATCTGAATGCGCTGTGAACACAATAACGGCAGTGTTCTGCTCCAGTATCCTCGTCCTCACCAGGGGAACACGTTGTTCTGTATGGCCTGTGGTAAGCGAAGCACAATGCGTTGTTTTCTGTGCTTCTCCTCAGTGCGACCCCAGTTAGACCAGTTAGTGATGGAGACAAATAGGGTTTGGGAACTGTGAGTCATCCGCAGAACATGCTAATGTTGCTCTGTGTTTGTCCTGCACAAGCTCCATCCATTTCTGATGTTGTTAGATGCTGTCCTGTCCACTTGCATTTCGGTTTAAGCTGGTGATACTAGCTCTCCCATGGCTCTCCCCTACAAAGCTGTTCATACTCCCCCTTCAGGGTGCGTGCGCTGCCCGTGGGTGCTTTTTCCCTTCCACGCCCAAAGCATGAGTGTTTGATTTGAGCCTGTGGTCAAAAAGAGTTCCAACCACCCTCGCTTGTTACTGTTGGAGCGCATGATGCCGCTGTCCGTTTAGCTCACCTGTCGTTTCGTTTCGTAGGAAATGCATTTGTATGAAGCAGATGTGATCACATGATCAGAAAGGTTTGTGTTTATGTATGCATCTGTGCGTGGTGTACGTTTTCAGCTGAATCAATGCATAACTTGCTGCTGATAATGTCACTCCTGGCCTAGTGCTTTTAACTGACCAATTTATTGCTGTTGCTGTTTGGCACTCTGGGTGAAACATTTGAGAAACCATAGGCAATCATAGAGTTTAGATGAATGAAGCATTCATATCCTGTGAGATCAGGTCTAAGCCGGAAATAAAATGGACTGGTCAATGTCCAAATGATTTAAATTGTATGCCAAATGCTAATGGGACAAAAGATGACTGAGTGCAGGTGTGTGCGTGCGTGCGTGCGTGTGTGCATGTGTGCTCTTTCTATAGGCCGATGTACTCTGATCATTGTTAGTCTGAGGCAGAAAAAGATCTTGTTGCACTTAAAAAATCTTTTCCTGTATATCTTGAGTACATTAAATCCATTACCATTAGTACTCTGATCATCCAGCTAATCAGTCTTTGTTAGTCTTAGTCTCAATGTTTCGGGACTCCTTTGAGCTGCTGAGAGATTTCTCTGAAGCACACCCAGCGTACCCGTAGGTAAAAACTGCACTCATTCACATCGGCAGAACTTTCAACGAGAGTTTGGTGGACAGACCAAAGTTACACAGTGACATGGAGGTTTTCCGATATTTTTGATTATACTTTTCACTTCTCCATCCGAAAAGTTCAAAAGCCCCAAGCATCATGTAAAAAGGCGAAGAGCGGAAAAATCCGCTGTTTAAAACACACCAGATCGGTTATTTTTTCATTTTATCATGAGACGGAAACTCTCTCATTTATAAAAATGTTTAAAGTGACTGAATGGAAAATAAGACCTGTTTCACTATTTTTACAACACTCTCTGAATTTCGGTTGGGAAAACTATATGATTCATGGTATGTTTAAACTGCACTGTTTATTTAAAATGTGTACCGATTTAGTTGTCTTCCACTCTTGAACTAAACTTAGCTGAACCACGACTGAGGAACGCCCGTGTAAGTTTTTAACCCTGCGACCTCAAGATTACTTTGACAGTGTTGTCAGTATGGTCCCACTGGAAATTTGGACACTGGAGCAGAACGATTACATTACGTTAAAGTAATTAATGACCATTTTTAACCAGTTTACAGTCACGTGTGCGAAAACTGCTATTCAGAAGTTGTGCCGATTGCAACTCTGTTAATATCTTTAAAGTGTTACAGTGGAGGTGAAAGTTCACCGGGGGGGCCTGGGGAAAGGCTGTGACAGGTGAAGAGGAAGCTAGATACTGGCTGAAGCCACGGCAACCACCAGCCTGACTGGCAGGTGAGCGTCTCTAATTCTGTCCCCCCAGGGAATATCACACCTCTCCGTGTCTCTAGAAATCACTCATGTAATTAAACCTCTCCAGCGCTGATATTACGCAACTCTGCACAGAGCAACGGAGCGATGAGTCACCATTTGCTTTTAAAAGAAATCAAAGTTACGTAAAACAAACAGGAGGATTTGATTCCTGCAATCCCGTGAAGAGGGGCCGAAATTTAATGTGTTAGGTGTTTATATGCCAGAGGATCAGTCTGACCTTTCTGTGGAATGGTCTGGTGGGGAGCTAGCTGAGGGATCTTGAGTAGCTACCTGTTTCAAAATGTTTGAAATCTCGGGCTCCTGAAGACTCCTTTGGACATTTCTGGGCTCCCCGGACCGCACTGAGCTGCCGTACATCTCAGCCAGGAGGGGCTCTAATGTTCATCTACAGATACCTCTGACAAGAGCAAAATGTCACGTGCCAATCGGGAACCTTGCTCTTTCTTTAGAATGGTATGGTGGACATGCTCTCAGGGAAAGGCCAGGTTGTTTGAGTGCCTTTGAAGGGGATAGTTCAAGTTGTCCAAGTAAACGTATCTCAACATGCAGACTGCTTGAATGCAGAAACGCCAGCAATGCAAAAAAAACAGCATCTACAGAATTGTGTTAATAAACTAAAGGTCTATACAATGGCCGCAGCTGTTGACAAACTGAGAAAAGTCAGGTTTTATTGTTAGTCCACTACAGTGTTCGCAGAGAACTTTTTTTTTTACTAGGACCCTGTTTAAATATTCATTGAGTCAGTGACAGGGTTCACTCTCATGTTGCCCTTGACAACACTGGCGCAAGATATGTTAATGCAAATGACGCGGGCCCCTTCATTTGCATGCTGTTAATTTATTCATACATCCCTTTTGGAGGCAGCCCTATTAAAGTGAAAACGTTGAATCAGGGACCCACAAAGCCAAGGCTTTGTGTTTGGGAGTCCAGCCCACAAGAGCTCTATTAGTCAGGCATACAACACAGAGTGTTCCAGTCAGTGTGACGCTGCCAGGGAGTGCCTGTGGGTCACGGGCCCACTGGGCCAAGCGCTGACACATCACGTATGCGAACAACGTTCAGAAACACTGCTGCCTGAATCCCTCGAATAAATCTGACACAATTTAACTTTTCCTCTGTGCCCTTCTGGACCGGTCTGCCTTTCAACACCCCACCACACACACACACGCATGCACGCCCCATCATGGTGACAGTGTCGGGCCGGACGTATGGTTTCCTGACACTGCCTGAGGGTGTCATCACTCGCCAGCTGCCGCCTCGACGAGCCGGTTGTCAGCGTGCCTGGGTGATGTCCCCGGGCCAAGCTCGGCACTTCAGACTGCCCCAGGCGCCTGGCTCTACATCCTTCAACCTGATCCAGGAAGATCGCAGCTATCGCTCTGCATAGTTTCCAGCAGTGTCACAAATCACAATTTATGACCTTGTAATACGATGAAACGCTCCTTGTATGGTGTGCTAAACCAAACAAGCATCTGTGTTGTTTACAGAAGCACCCACAGTAGGCTATGTTATTAGCTGATTAAATTGAGACATTTGCTGTCATTTGACATTTGCTGCAGAATACTTCTCTGCTGAGCAAATAGAAATTAACTTTGCCATAATGACAACAATTCCCATATTGTGACGTATCCTCTCATGGAGGAAAAGCAACCAATTTGTCATCTTTTTGTAATTTTGGAAGCTGTTATCCACACTGTCCTCTTCACTTGCATTCTGTGTTTGTCTTTAATTGCACGTATATTGTCTAGTGAGTATTGTTCAGTCACTTGCAGAAAATAATTAGCAATTCTCGGTGGTCCTCCTGATTCTGATAGCTAAGAAGAGTGGCTTGCATGCACCGAGATGTATAATAAGTCAATAAAATTCAGTGTCTTTTCAGCTTGTGAGCATGTGCCCTTTATAAGTCAAAGGAGGGCTTGTCCGTTACCTGATGGTACTGATGTCCCTTAAACACCTGCAGTTCCACACACACACGCACACGCACACGCACGCACACACGCTCACACACAGTTTCTTTAATAATGAATGACTACAGCAGCTCCCGGTGTCTGTCAGGGGGTTGCCTTCGCTTGACTGACCATCAAAAATAAAACGCACTTCAAAAGAAATATGCGTTGTCTGCGCAGTCACCTGTGAACGCTAACAAGGTCTGCTATCGGCGTGTGCGCATGAGTGCCTGTGTAAAAATAAAGGGCTCCCTATCTGTGGGCTAAAGCCTCATGGTTGAATGCTGACGGTAAAGTCAACACGGGGGGCTGGCGAGAAGGCACGGGGACGCCGTTGACCACCTGCTCCTATGAATAATGAAAGGCACCCGGGAGTCCAGAGACCAGCACGCCCTGTGTTCTGGCTCTTCGGTCTGTAAAGAGGCTAGAGCTTATCTTCCCTCTATGTGGCAATATTACATTTTAAATACAATGTGTGATACATTCTGAAACAGCAGAAATACAAATTTTGCAGAAGCGTCATAGTTGTCATTTGAAGAAAAGCATTTAGAAATAGCAATAGATTTTTAAAATCTAAGGTCTTAAATTGAGATGATTAAATAAAATAAAATACATTTTAAAACACCCCATCCCTTGGACTTGCGTTTTAATGGAAATTTGTTTGTTTTGTTTTTTTCATGGTTTGTTGCATAAAGTTTATGCCCTGGGGAATTAAACCCCTTGAAATGCATCCAAATCCATTTCATAAGCAGTCGTGTTGCTCGGGCCTCCTTGTTTGCAGTCCTCAGGCCACATCTGAGCGATGGAATGAATAACAACACCACCACCCAAAATTATAGAGCGCCGTGGTGTCCAAGCGGCATGACACCTCAGCGAGTCAGTCCGCGGTCGCTTAGGATTTCTGCTCTTGTGATTTCACTGGGGAAGAATGCAGCCAATCCCATGACTAATAAAACGCATGCGTTTTGTTAACGTATCATAACCTCATGGATTTATTCAATGCGAGCAAACAGGATTTGCTTGGAGTTTTTTCTCCAGTGCTCATATATAAGAGTGGTTTTGTGGTTTGTAGTAATAAAAATACTGTAAAACATTGATCTGATCATTTATGCTAAACTCCTTAAGTCCAGTAATATCATATTTATGATTGCGCAGTCCCTGTCAACGCAGTGGCCATTTCCCCACTAATTAAGCCTGCCCAAATGAAGACATATGCTCCCGGGAGTGCACATGGTTTATCTCTTCTGCAGATGAAAGATGAGCTAAAAATCTAACCACACTGGCACCCCAAGCCTGACCCTCAGTTGCTGGGTAGGAGGATACTTGCGGCAGTGGGTAATTTATCGGCTGCCTTCTGTGCATTGAGATCCTCTTATCATACACGTTAATTTGGGGCTCCAGTACAGTGTCATGTTTTCTTTCTTGGCTTCTCTGGCCGATGAAATAACATTTCAGATCTCAATCTGGGTCACAAAGGCTTTGTAATAGTGGATGAAAGTTGTCAACCATATCACAACAGATATCCATGGGCTTCTATGTTCAGAAACATGTCTCTCAAAGCAACGAGCTCCAGGGGTTTAAAATTCCCATTGATTTTCTTTCAGCAGAAATTTGATGTTCTTTTCAGATGATTCAGGTTCAAGTATTATTTACAGCTGGCTTGTTACAGTGTGGGAGCATTGATGTAACCTGAGGTACCTTGAAGTAAGAGTGATTGATTATTTGTCGGTTTGGGACATTGTCACGATATGAAAAATGTACATGTGAGGATTGCAACCCAAAATGGGTAAAAACACAGTCATAGTCAGGAATGATAGTCTTCACAGAAATGAGAGAAAAAATCTGCGCCATGTTGTTGCATGGGACCAAATTTTCTTACGCTTGATGGAAATCACAAACACAAAGACACAGTTCTACAAAGGAAATTGTAAACTCATCGTGGTAACCTCGCACATTTTTCTGAATACAGTTTAGTCTTTACCGAATACTGAAGAAGTGTTGGAGCTTCTACACAACAAATAATTATATTTTTTTTAGGTCCAAATATTTAGTCCTAATTACTTCTCCAGGGTTGCCATTTGAACCAGGGGAGTCTTTCATGACACCACTGACAGTGGTTTCCCACTTCTCCTTCCAGCTTTCACATAGAACTGCTGCTCAACATCTGCAGCCCAGTGAGCCCTTTGATGAGCTGTAATAAAACTCTGCGTTTTTATAAATGATATCTCCACAGCTTTGAACTTGTTCCTGAGGGGTGATAATGATTACCTTTCCTGTGGTTCTTGTGTGTAGTAGAACACACATCTGTGATGGATGTGTTGCCTTAGTCAAGTCAAATCTGTTGTATGATTACATTCTTGATGGAACCCTTATGAATGGCTGTAATTAAAGTCATATTTCTACTGGTCTGCATTTAGCTATATTTTTCACAAGAAACGAAGCATGAAGAGAAATATGTGAAGTCTGTAGGATGAAGAGCAATGGAAAACACTTGCTGGGACTGCTGCTCGACATACAGAGAAAAGTCGTTAAAACTCATTAAAATGCAGCATATACACAGCTATGGTGAACCATATCAGGAACCAAGGAGATCATCATGGAGGGGCATTTGGAATGCCTTTTTAGCTTGGGAAGAATGCACATGGATATCAAACTGTGAATGTGGAGGGGAGGAGAGGACTGCAAACCTGTTTCCTGCGAACAAAAGGGAAACTTTAAAGAATGCAGAAGAGCGTGGAAGCCCCACTTCACTCCGTTCCCATTCAGTACCGACAATGGAAGAAAGTTACACACACACACATTAAGTTTTTCCTAGTGGAGAGGCTTTGATCCTATTTCTGACAACTCACTCGTTGTTTCTCTCCATTGATTTTTGAAGAAAGGGTGACCGGGGATGGACAAAAAGGGATTTCCTTGTTCCTCTAGGTCCGCCACAGTAAGAGGTTCAGAATGGGTCAGGGGATCGACCGCAGGAAAATAGCCTTTTCAAGGAGCTCTCGCTTACTCCTCTTCAGGAATGCCAAGCAGGGCTTCTCATTGTGGAACCACTTGATCTGTGTGACTGAACTCACCACAAAGGGGCGGGGGCGCTGAGGGATATCAGTGAGTTGAGATTTGGCTCTTCCCGTTCTTTTCTTTTCTGTAGGTGTTTTTTGTTTTTTCCGCTAATGTGTGGTTGGCTCAGGTGTGAAATGGAACTTATTCAAACATAACCACTTCATGCATTAATGTACAGCATCCTCTATTTCTCTTTTGCCTATATTCATCCTCTGCATTCATTTGAGTCATCATTTGTGTTGCCTTTGCTAATGCTCTTCGAGGAGGCTCTTGCTAATATGATTACTTTTCATTAAGTATACTCCCTCCAGCTGGCTACAATGTGTCTAGCTAGCATTAGCGGCCTTTTTTGTTCACATATTTCTTGATGTTACAGTGCAACCAAGGAACAACTCGCTGTGTTTAGAAGCACTACACGCAGAAAAGAAAGAGGAAACATTTCTGGGAGTTGTTGACTGTGTCCCCGTGTCCCCGTCTGTTTGCGTTCCAGAACTGAAAGACTCGCAGTCCTTTGAGCACTACAGTCTCTCCGAGCAGCCTATGGACTACAGGATTCTGCTGTTGGACGAGGACCAGGACCGCATGTACGTGGGCTGCAAGGATCACGTCCTTTCCATGAACATCAACAACGTCACCCAGAGAACTTTAAAGGTGAACTTTGGCACAATTGTAATTGTCACATCTCTGGTAATGGACATCAGTTTTGATGGCGGATTTAATGGCCGAGACGCACAGCAAGCAGGATTATTAATTATTATGCATGAGCCAGTCACTATTATCGTTGGGATCTCTGAGTTTCTACGTTCAGATTCCCTTACATCAATGGAGTTGAATACATTATAGCTCATAATATGGCATTCACGTGGATATCAAATGTACGCAGTCTCTTCCAACTGACTTGTATGGGGCGGACAAGGTATTTTGCTTACATTGACAGACATAAAGTGGATAAAGGGACGAGGTCTGCAACTGAAACTCCCAGAGGGTTCACTTCTATGAGCAGAATAATTATCTGGCAAATTTATGGAGACATACCCTGATCCACTTTCCATGCTTTGCTTTTTTTTTTTGTGGGGGGGCTTACAGTGGTCTAATTACTGAAATGGGTCATCAATGTAAACAGTCTTTTTCCGCCAGAGGAGTAATTTGTTTCCTCCAGATTTCTTCAGGCTATTCACTTGGCTCATGTTGCATGTTGAATATCTAGGCTGAGGGCTTCCAATTCTGATCCAACTCTGATCCAACAGCTACGCTAGCTCAGGCTTCTGAATATCTTATTTAGAAACCTGAACGATGCACCTTTTTACCTCTTTTTTTCCCTCCCTAGGTGTTCTGGCCGGCGTCCAGCAGCAAGATCGAGGAGTGCCAGATGGCAGGCAAGGACCCCACGGTGAGAGGACCAGTGCTTCGTTCTTCTGCGCCATTTGCGGTTCATCGAGTGAACGTACTCGGTCAATGACGTGCCGGATGTGTTTTGTCCAAGCAGCGAGTGAGTGCAGACTGCAGGTGTGCGTGACCGGTTGTTTACCTCTCGGACAACGTGGCCTTTTATTAACTGACGCACGTTCATGCTGAAGGCTTTATTGATGTAAAAAAAGACGCCGGTGTGTAACCTGCAGTATTGCACCAGCAATATTTCTCCCATGGAAGGCCCACTTCCTCCACCAGGCAGCTGAGCTTCGGATGCCATCATTTTAAGACTGTGTTGCACTTTTGGGCTCCAGATTGAAACAGCAGCCGTGGCTCAGACTCAGGGCTGTCTGCTGTTAAAATGGGAGGGAGCCGACACAGTCATTTGTTCTGCTTTGAGTTGTTGCCCAAGCTTTGTGGACAGGCTCCTTCAAACATCTCATCTTCATCTTGTATCCGCAAGTTGTCTTCCACATCTTATTTTTAATCCTGTTTTTGTGTCATAGCTTATTTTTTCTAGTATTTCACCCTTTTTCTTGATACAATAAACAGTGGATGTTTTTTTGGGAGGCGGAGGGGATGAGATTCTATAGCAGCCTTTGTCAAATTATTGTTTTTTGCCCCTTGCATATGTATTTAATAGCATCTGCGGTGACGTTGGCTCCAGACTCTGTCCACATGGGATGCGAGCTGGAGGTTCTGACCAAGGAGAAGCTTTCCATTAGTTTCCTATATCAAAGCTGCAGCGTTATTGACGGCCTTCACCCCGTCATGAACCCATAAGCTACTGACGGTCTGGCGCCCCTATAGGGAGTGTTTGAATGCCAGTTTGGAATATGCGGATGGGAAACATCAGCGGCAGGGTCCTGTGTTGTTGAGAGAGAGGCGTGTTGCTTTGGACGCCACGCAGTTTCTTTAGGAATGTTTTGTTCCGAGCCTCTCGCGAGTTCTGAGCGGCTGCAGCTGCTGTTCCAGGAGGGGAAGCCAAGTTCCAGATGGCTCCACGCCGCCTCCTGGCCCTCTCCCCTCTAGTTGCCGGCTGTCCCGTCCAGCTGTGGACGCACCCGAGACCCTGCTCCAGGATTCAGAATTCATGTCAACTGGATCACCATTCAATGGAGCCATCAATCACCTGTCCTACATGCTGCTTTTATTTATTTTTTTCCCTCCCAGTAATGTGGAAAGAAGTTTGTTTTGCACTTCAGGCTTTTCTGTGTTGTATAACATTGTGCAGTGCTTTGGAGCAGTCAAATGTTGATTGAGTGATTGACACACTGTCGTTCTTTCCAGCATGGCTGTGGGAACTTCCTCCGAGTGATCCAACCCTTCAACCGAACGCATTTGTTCATCTGCGGCAGTGGCGCATTCAGTCCCGTCTGCGCGTACATCAACAGGGGTCGAAGGTCAGAGGTCAGTGCCTGAAAAAACCTTTCTTTCGCTGACTTTAGGTGATTACAATTAACTCAACATGATATCATACACCGATGCGATGTAAACTAGATCCATTTCTGCGGACATAAATTAGAAAGTCTTACAGCCTATTGGTTTTTAATTATGGTTCTGCGATCCCAGACCATTAACACTCTTAATCTGCCTCGCAATGAGAATTTGAGCCTTAAACCCGTGGCGAAAGCAGCCAATGGAGCCAGCCACCCGAGAGCCTGTTTGTGTTGGAGGAAGGAACGTGCCTCGTGTTCTGCTCTCTAAGCTGTCTGCGCCCGTCTCCGGCCACAGGTCCTGGAAATGAAAGCAGCCCACTCTCACAGGACCAGGGCGTCTGCTACGCTCGCGGTTGGCAGCTCCGGCCAAAACTCTAATAAATGCGGGGAATTAAATGAGTCAGTTTCCGCAAGGGTTGGTTTTTGTCATTTTTCGTTTTGTTTGAAAAGCAGATTACTCTGTTTTTCCTTTCTGTGCTGGCGCATCCGTCTTCTCTCTCTGGTTTTGAAAAAGGGGACAATGTGCTATTAGGGCGTTCTCTGCATTACTGTATTAAATTAGAATCCCAAATGTGCACGTTATGCGGACGAAGTAGGTCATTTGCGTGAGTCTGGCTCAAACGCATGATGAGCGTTACGTGTGGCTGCTAGAGCGAGAAAAACAGAACTGGCCTGCAAGTCTTCAGAAACGAGGTGGAAACTAAGCCCCTTTTTCCTGGAAAAGCTCCCCAGGCCCAGACTGACGGAGCTGCGTTTCCCAATCAGCACCGCAGCGGGATTAGATTGTGGCAGTTTTTACTGGTCGTGGTCACTGAGCCCGTAAAGTCAGAAATTCAGTCAGGTGTTACTGGGGAGGGGGTCCCGGAAAGCTGGAGAACTGAGGTTTATGGTACTGGGATTCATTGGGAGGAATCCATCCTTCCCCACATGAATTGGATTCACATTTGATGATTCACTGAGCTGAGTGACAAGGCAGAACCCGCTACCAGAAATACATGACTTCCATTTGGGCCGCTGCTGAGGATGGAGGCCAGTAACTCCACAAATCTGCCACATAAAAAGCCTCAGCTCCGTTTTCATTTCTCTCTTGCAGGATCAAGTGTTCCACATTGACTCCCGGGCGGAATCGGGGAAGGGAAGGTGCTCATTTAACCCCAGAGTCAACACCGTCTCGGTCATGCTCAGTAGGTCATCTGCTAAACGCTTTATTTCTTTCCTTGGCGCATGCCCCCCCTCCCCATCCACGGCCTTGTGCGTCAGATGGCACTCTTGTGTCACTCAACACCAGCCTTTTGATCTCTGATTGGTCCCAACTCTGCCCCCCCCGCCTGGTGTCCGGTTGCTGTCGGTACGCTGTCGCACACACAACTTGGCTTTCTGAGACACCCGAGCCACTGCTGCTTCATTAGCGTTAGCTGCCAGCCTCCGTGGTGCCCCACACCAGGCGGTCCTGAGCTTAGCTGACCTGAGCTAGGTACCCTGTTCCCTGTAGTCCAAACAGTACTCCGGCATTAAGGATGGACATTCGCTCTCCATCTTGGAAAAGAGTTGTAAATGTTATTTTTGTGAGTCAGCTTTGCACTGGCCTTCTAAATTTACAGTTCCAATACCCGTTTCCTTTTTTTTCCATATCCAATATTCAATTTGATGCACATCATCATAGAAGACAGTGGTGTGGTACAGTGTTATTAGATTTTTTGAGAAATATTTTGGGTATTATTTTTTACTTTTTAAATCAAACACTTTACACTGTGGTGCTTTCAGAAAGTTTCCACCAGTGCCTTGGACTCGGACTATAAGCCTCTGGCCAAATTAGGAAGGTGGTGTAGTAATGGGAGATCTAGAAAGATGGAAAATGGCAAGTGGAGGCTATGAGCCGAGTTTGAAAATAGGGAGGACTTGGCTAAGAAAATACCATAGAACTCGCTGGGAGACCGAACAACACTAATTTTCTCTTCCTTGGGCATCCTTAACCACTCGGACGGAGGGCTAAGATATTATTCAGACAGTGTTCAGTCACAAATTGGCGCAATAAAATGTCCCTCTGCATGAACCATCACTAATATTTATTTTGATCCTTTCAGCCTCTTCTCTTTGGGGAGTCGGAGCTAAAAGTTGAACAATGTGTCAATCGCATAGTTTTGGGGAGTGTCCCAGAAAGCACCGCTTTGTTTAAGCGGATGTCGGTGAGACTTTGCTCAGCTGTGAGGCAGCCAAGACTTTTTTCCAGCTGTGTGACGGCTTGCTCTTCCCTGGTACCCAGACCAGGAGCTGTTCTCTGGGATGTACATCGACTTCATGGGGATGGACGGCGCCATCTTCAGGAGCCTCACCAGGCGGAATGCGGTGAGAACGGACCAGCACAACTCCAAGTGGCTGAGCGGTGAGGAAGTCCCCGAGTAGCCGGAGCGTGGCGGCCCGTCCACCCGTAACTCGCCATGTTTCTCGAATGAATCTGACGTCTTTTCCAATCTCAGGGACTGAAGGAAAGCACTTTCAATCTGAAGAAGTTCACATTTAGTTTCAACAAAATATGTCTCGCCTCATCTGGATAGACTCTTTGATCTTCATTATTTTAATGTGTAGTTTTTATAAGCATGTACAATAACATGTAACAAATAAGATGTATGCCCTATTGGCAAACATTAAATACCACTGCAAAAGAACAGTATAATTGTCTTCAAACTCAATATGTTCATGTTAGTGGTATTCTTTCCATCGCAGTGGCACTTTTGTGTCTTAAACATGGCATTGGACTGAATTGGACGGCATTGGCTTACTGGTCTGATTTTACCGATTTTCATCAGCATTTTGGTTATGCAGGATATTGCATTCAAAGAGCCAAGAGCGCTAAATAGTAAAATATATTAGATGTGTATTAGATCTGAGATCTGAGTTTCTGATACCTTGGTTTTTTTCAGAGCCAATCTTCATTGACGCCATGCTGCTTCCGGATGGATCGGACCCCAACGATGCAAAGATTTATTTCTTCTTCCGAGAGAGACTGACGGACAACAGCGGCAACACCAGGCACATCCACACAATGGTGGCCAGAGTGTGCCCGGTGAGCCTGGGCATGGCCGTGTGTTTGGGTCAACCAGCCATACATTTCAAGTAGGCCGGCGCTTTGTGATGGAATTTCTAAACATCTGGATTCCAGTCTACTTTAAGGGGAAGACGTCACAGTATTTCAGGGTACATCACCACATGTGCGGCCCTTATGTCCATTTTTCCCTCTGTGGCCCCAGAACGACATTGGGGGCCAAAGGAGCCTGGTGAACAAGTGGACTACCTTCCTGAAGGCACGGATGGTGTGTTCTGTGGTGGAGGAGGACGGCACGGAGACCCATTTCGACGAGCTCGGTCAGTGAGACGGAGTAAATGGCTGTACTGTATGGTGGGCCGATGGCAAAAACAAAAGCAGCTTAGAGCTTACAGCCAAAGGGGTTGAGGGTTTGGGGTTAAAATGCCTGGAAGGTCATTGCTTTTCTAATGAAAATTTGATGGGTTTATAGATGGTGTAAACTAATAGATGCTGTATAAACAAATTAATTAAAAACTTAGCTGGAGTTTACGTGGTGAGAAGTTTATATCTATATAGACTTCATTGACAGAAGCTTGTGTATGAAATGACAAGGCAAAGTTTGCATTAGTTTGGCATTAGTTTGAAATAAGAAACGTGAATTACTACACTGCAGTAAATGGTGGACAATGTGTTGCAGCACAGTTGAGCAGAAACGGATGGGAAATAGCACTTAATCTCCTTCTGCCTCAGCAGAACAGAGCACGAATGTGCAGACAAAGGTCGTCTAATGGGAGTATCACAGTTTTATAGTAGTAGTTTCAGATTGTGTCTCTGGTTTTCTGGTGTTTTTCCCCTCACTTAAATTTGATAGTAGGCCTCAAAGTTCCACTACATCTGCCAAAAATGTTCATATTCAGAAACATTCCTACGAAATCCTATCGACAAGCTGATGTATAGCCCTGTTCAGTACAAAGGCACAGCACAATGATTCTCCAAAATGGCCTTTGACTGCACTTTTTGCCTCCCCTCCAGAGAGTGTATTTCTGCTGGAAACTGAACACCCCAAGAGCGTTCTGGTGTTTGGTGTGTTCACATCCACAAGGTGAGCCAACCGCAATATTGTTTTTCCCCTGGAGAATAAGACTCTCGGGTGTGCTGGACCTCGGTGGGAGTGATTTGCACATGACTCGGTTTTTCCCGGCAGGCAGGCCTGAGAAGTCCACCTGCATGTTATTCACTCACTCACCCACTCATTCAATCATTCAGTTGGTCCTCTATGCTGATGTGCCCCAGTTATTGCGGGTTAAGTGCAGGTTTGTGCTGGCCCTGTACAACACCCTTGGTGTGTAATTTATGCCCCTTCTTGTATTTTTTGTGCATTATTTCATTGGCTTGGATAAATGAAGTTAGTGTTAAACATTAAGAATGCGGCAGAAATGGTGTTCCCCAGCAGTGACCTGAGGGTGTGTGATTAGGGCGCCCCCATGTGATCTGGAGGGAGATTAAGGGTGGCTCTTTAATGTAGGAATGCTTGTGGTCCACCGGTAAGCAGAGGCATTTGCTGCCCGTTTCTGCTCAGCCGGACCACCCATCCAGATGGACCAGAAAACCTGCACAGAGCTCATGTCCATATAAAGCAGTACAAAGAGGGTTCTGGCTAAAGTAAACGGGTGGGAGGGGGACTTTGCTGCATTGCACTTATTATTGTTACTCATGCAGTGTGTTTCCTCACCCTGGCTGTTTGAGCAGTCATCCCCCGATGACGTTCACTGCGTTACCATGTTGTACGCTGTCCCTCAGCCAAGCCGCATGGTCCTTTTAGGGAACTAGCCAAATGTCCACTTCAGTGCTCCACTGCCATTGCCCTTTTCACTGTCAAATAGAGGATGCGCTTTATGTCCCCAGCTCTGTGTTCAAGGGCTCGGCTGTCTGCATGTACAACATGGCCGACATCTTGACCGTATTCAACGGTCCCTTCGGCCACCGGGACGGCCCTGCTTACCAGTGGGTGGCGTACCAGGGGAGGATTCCCTACCCCCGGCCTGGCACGGTGAGTTCCTGTCGGCCTCTAACAGCACATGATGGCGTGTGTAAAGATGTAGGCTGTAGGACCGGCCGTTTCTCCGCTTTTCGAAACCCAGACCTTACACTGACCTAAAGCTAAAAGCATTCGTGAAACAGGGCGGATAGGCTGAAGTTCCAAAAACCCAGGCAGAACCAGACCTTTCCTCTCCAGGACCAGCACGAGATGCACTGCTGCCAAGAACTCCAGACAGATGTGTTCGTATCGAGAGCTTTAGTTGGAGGCCGGGACATTCCAAATGCATTAAATTCTCAATGGGCCTGATTTAGGGAGTAACTTTTGATACCGTTCTGAGCCATTATGTCACGGCAGCTAGATTTCTCAATGAGGCGGGTCCTAATCCACGAGAAACCAGTAGAAACAACGAAGTAGTTAATAAAAGGCCCTCTCTCCTTGATCCCTAACAGTGCCCAGGCGGAGCTTTTACCCCCAACGTCCACACGACCAAAGAGCTCCCAGACGACGTGGTGACATTCATGAGGAACCACCCACTCATGTTCAATCCCATCTACCCCGTGGGCAGGAAGCCGGTGATGGTGCGCACCCACGCCACCTACAAGTATACCGCCATCGCTGTGGACCAGGTCGCCGCCGCTGACGGCCAGTACCAGGTCCTGTTCCTGGGAACCGGTAAAAAAACACTTTATTCCACGATACCTTACCTTATTTCTATTAACACGCAGGCCTATTCTTTTTCAACTGCTGGAGCACAAATAATTGCAGATGATAAATCATTGATTGGTAAATCGTTGAGAAAGAGTGCAAAATATCATCATTACATTTCTTATTGTTTGGTCCCTTGGCAAAAGCATGCCAGACATGGCAAGGCGCAATCGGTTTATGTGAACACAGATTTATGACTTGCCTCGTATTCCTCTATTTGTAGTATAGAATGGCAACAGATTGAAACTGAAAGTGACAAAAACCTCCATGTAACCATGTGAATTTCCAGGAAGAACATTCGGTCCATTACGCCAAATATCTAAGTAGGACAGAACCTCACGGTCATTGTTGGTCCTTATGAGCTTTCTGCCTTTTTATTTACCATTGTGCAGGTTATTGTTCCATAAGGTTATGACATCCAGCATACTAACTCAGAGAAAATTTGCCACAGAGTATATTTTCCCCTGTCCCCCCCCGAAACCTTGCCTATGGAGGCAGACGATGCACGAGTCTTTGGGGACGAGTTTGGGGACGGCTGAGCTGGTACTGGGAAGAATGTCCAGGGCTCTGAGATTAGGGACAAGGGTTTGCAGCTGTGAGCGTTTAACACCCACCCCCCGCGCATTCCTGAAAGGACGCCAGCGACGTCAGGCGGCAGTCGCCACCGTGGCTTGGTTTCGCCGTTCCCCCAGAGAGTGCCATCGGGGTGTTCCCAAAAGCTCGCTCTGTGGTTCTCCGCAGCCCCCAGTTGCCGCTCATTCCCTTATGTTCATCATCCTGTATATTTAGAAGATTGTGTCGACCATTTTTACTTTGACCCGTTTGCTTTTTGCAGAAAACTAAAACTAAACTAGCTGTTGTGGTTCCTGATATTTATATGGTGCATCTGGGAAGTAAATCTCCTGCTCTTTTGCCAACACGTCCAGTTCATTTCCACGTGTCTGCTTTCACTCGCTACATTCTTTTTTTAACAGTTTATTTTTAATCTGTATTCTTTAATCCTGAACCGGATGTTCAACACTGAAAGTACACCCCCTCTTCCAAAAAAAAAGGAACATAAACATTTGTGACTCTCCAAATGAAAGCGGAATACTGAATTATCAACTGACCTGCCGTTGTTGCGCTCAGACAGAGGAACGGTGCAGAAGTTGATTGTCCTCCCCACCAACCACTCCCTGAACGAGGACCTGATCCTGGAGGAGCTGGAGGTGTTCAAGGTGCGGGCCGGGTCTGAAAGTTTGCAGGACAAGAGACTGGGACCGTGAAACCACCGCCACACCGGTTACTGATCAAAGTCTGCATGGGGAGAGCTTGGCGGCTACACAAAGGGACAGGGTGGTGGTGGGGCGGGAGGGGTGGTGGTGTTATTCTGAAGGAGGGCGGTAGAGGTGCAAGATAACAGGGGGAGCCAGATTGTTTTCAGCATGTGGGGAAAATGTTGGGGTTGTGGAGGAATGTCAGATACAATACTTATCAAGAGAAATATTTTAGTCTTTTTGATCATGGACCAAAGGAAAGCAGCATAAGTAATTGACATCTGTGTCTGGGGTACATCAGTCTGATAACCCAGGAAAACCCTGCTGTGTGTTTTTAATTGAGAATTGTCCCAACTACTCTGCTTGCTGCTGCCCTAATTTGCCATTGACTGACATATGTTTCTTTTTTTTAATTCATGAATGGATCATAATATGGCTATTGGCAGGAAGCACTGTGTATTTTGAGGCATTTGATAACTGTAAAATAAGCAGATGGGTCAAAAACATTGTTTATTAGTTTTTGCTGTTTTTAATTTAATTCTAAAAAAATTTTTTACAGAGCCAGACTCCAGTGACAAATTTAAGAATTTCCTCAAAAAAGGTAAGTTCCTCTTCATGATCGAGGAAAGTCTGTTTTTAAACAATAAAGGGAAGTGCAGCAGTAACACTGGCTTAAAGCTTTATTACGGATTATATATTTTTCTGTCACTGATGTGCCTAAGTAAACACTGTTTGTATTTCAGCAACAGCTGTATGTGAGCTCAGAGCATGGCGTTTCCCAGGTGTCATTGCACCGTTGCCATGCCTACGGCCCAGCCTGCGCAGACTGCTGCCTGGCGAGAGACCCGTACTGCGCCTGGGACGGACTGAGCTGCTCTCGATTTTACCCCACAGGCAAGAGGTACACGTTCTGCCACTCCAGTGTTCCCCAGGCTTCCTCCCCAACTAGGTCACATCCATGACCTCAACTACCCCCTATCATTTAACTCACTGTGGTTCTTTTTAAAACTACCCTTTCTTTCCATCTTCAAATATTTATTTGAAACGAGTATTGAAGTTGGAAGCAATATGACAGCGGTGTACATCGGATTGCATTCCTGTCTGAGAACTGGTCAGCCACACGCAAAGTAGAGACAAAAAGGTTCTTGGATGTAAGCTGCTCAGCTGACTAGAAGAAAAAGCTTTGGTTGTTCACTTTTCACTGTGGCCATTTTGAGATCCTTGCGGGGCATCTGTAAATGTTTCAAAGTTAACACGTTGTTCTGTCTTCAAACAACAACACCTTTTTGTGGCACTATACCAAATTAAAAATAATTTGTACAGTTCTCCATAGCCCGTACTTTTGAATTGAGCTGATGCATTCCGGCTCATCGCTGCAAACCCCGCCATCACACACTGTTAAGGCAGGAAGTACGACTAGTCTGACCCCAGACGCCTTCTAGCCATCCATCTCTAGTAGACTCTTCAGGCTACACAGCTCACACTAGAGCTTCAGCACAGATTGGGAGAGAATCACATCCTTCTCGCCGCTACTGCAAGCCTGCTGGCGCCCAGGAAGCAGGAGACACTCATTAGCAAGGAGCCGAGAGAAACCCTGTCAGTTTAACTGTGCTTTGCCAATTCTGCATCGTTGCTGTACTCTCCTAGTCACAGTCAGCTAATGACACTGCAGTCAGGCGAGGCCATTTGTCGGTTGAGCCACTCTGGAGGCAAAGTGCCACTTTTCATGGTTAGCAACTAAATGAAGATGCACAACATCTCCTGGACTTGAGACTAAGGGACTCCACTGTGGATTAGCTCTGAAGAGGCACAACATCTCCTGGACTTGAGACTAAGGGACTCCACTGTGGATTAGCTCTGAAGAGGCACAACTTCTCCTGGACTTGAGACTAAGGGACTCCACTGTGGATTAGCTCTGAAGAGGCACAACATCTCCTGGACTTGAGACTA
>JAOVYW010073874.1:0-19247 GCA_025775045.1 Hiodon tergisus
GTTTGTTTTCCAAACAAAAATAAAGTGCTTTACACAAATCCCTTCAGAAACCACAATGACACCTGCCCTGACAGGGATAAAATCATGGCAGGCTGAGATATAATGAGTAATCATACTTTATGTGCATTGTATGATAACTGCAACTATTTTCTTGGCTTGTCAAAAAGCAGGGCCTTCCATCAGCCTCCTGGGTGCCTGCAGGCTGGCAGTGCCGTTGAGAGGGACGTGCCCCTCCCCAAACCTGAGCTGAACCTTTCGTGCATGCTTCGTCGCCTGCCTAAATTGACAGGTGGCTTGAAGGCAATTTGATCCAGGGAGACTAATTAATACTGTGAGAAATGGCTAAAATGGCTCAATTAGGAAAATAACTATGTTTCTTGGCGGGAACAGAAACCTACACACACAGTGGACCTTCAGGACCAGGACTGAGATCCACTCTTTGAGGTGATTGTGTTTCGAGCTAAGATTTACTACTCTCTCTGCACTTGGCCAGTTGATACTCAAGTCTTCAATCATTTTAAAAAAACAATTCAATAAAAAATTGTTGCAATTGAATTAAGGTCTCAACCGCAGCCTGGTAATACATTTTGTCAATGAACTTAAATAGGCCAATTTCTTATATTGGACAAAAAAAATAAAAAATTTCCACAAACTGTTCCCTGATGCAACATGAATCACATCTAATAGAACATGAGGCTTTCTTTAACTGAATAACACAATGATCACGCCCTGTTTTTATCTTTACTTGACAACAGGCTTAGACTTTATGTTTAGTTGAAGGATTTAATTCTTTGTGCTTTGCGTTTCTGTTTCTTGCCTAATTGCAAGTTGTGTGCAGGAGGGAAACACTTCCACAAAAATGCTGTTGTTATAACAATATAATAAATAGAAAACAGCCATTGTTTATAACTTTAAGACGTGAATGCCTGTAAAATAAACAATTTTTGCAATGCCCAGCCCACACTTAGTCCAAGCTGTCATTGATTTTCAACATAATAAACAAGTAATGTTGTGTAAACTTCTCATGCATTGTGCTCATAAGATTTTCCTGCATGTACAAGAGGATTGCAGAGCATTTGGAAACAGCTACGAGTTTTAAATGTGTCAAAGGACAAATTCCATTTATCACAGAGAGGAAACTGTTAAAATGTTGTTCATGTCTTTTGTTGAGTGCAGACGGTGTTCTTAATTTAAATGCAGAGGCGTACTCCAAGTACTCAATGGTCTCTCATGCAAACTCTAAGCCAACTGGGCTGAAGAGTTGTGAAGGGTTTCCTGGGAGTTTTCTGGGAGATTTTAAACAGTCCTCCTCTCCCCCCCAACAAAGCAGCGAAGGCAACGACTAACATAACCCCCGGAAACTGCGTGAAATCTAACCTTCCGTTCCTCAGAGCTGACAAATACCAGGAGGAACTCAGCAACCCGAGGGTGGCTTCTGCAGAAGGTGGGAATAGAAATACATACACGTAGAATCAATGAGGTGCAAATGCAGCTCCAAGGACCTCAGTGGTACGTCAAAAAGCACAAGAGTTTGAGAGGTAAGCAGTCAAATAAGTGAGTGTCTCCTGAGAAGCTACCACAAAACAAGCCAAGACTGTGGCTTTTATCCACGTGTCCGAGGTTGGTTTCTCTCCGGCCACCTAAACGCTAATAAGGCTGCAGTTTCTGTTATAAGGTTTGGGGTGCTAGCCTCCTCTACAGACTGTTCCCTGACTTCACATTCCACAGTCCCCATCTGGTCTTTATCATTCAGCGAGAACAGAATAAATGATGTACTTTTAATTTGCTTCCTTTTTTCTGTGCAAATGGGACACAAAGTACAGACAGCGCGTGAGGTTTCTTCACCCATCAGTTATATGAGTCTGTTACCATAGCTGTCGAGTGACTTGTTTGGAAATTATGATTACAGCGGGACACTGTCAACACATCTGAACAGAGGTTTAAAAAAATCCATAGCGTCATTCGTCATTGCCAACAACACACCGACTTATTCCATCTCGGCTTAACGTCTCTTCATTTCTTCTGATCATACTAGTCATGCTAACTAGTTACCGCTACCTGCAGGTTTATCGAATTATTTGAAAACATGAGTAGCTGTGTGTGATTCAGACTTTCTTTGTGTCCCTGTTAATAGACAGAAAAAACTAAGTCATGGAATGCAAATGGAGATTAAATTGTCTAAAAACTAGGAGACTATTAGGAGGGGTGTCTTTATTGATTTGTTTTAATACATTTATGTGCTTGCTACTTCAAAATAACAAAATTAGTGGCTAATTTATTCATGATATGGAACATTTGTTAGCGATCAGATATGTTATTTCCGGTGTCTTTTGGACCAAACTAAACAATTTCGCGTATTGAAACTGGAGCTGGCATACGCAGATGGGTACTACTCAAATGAAATTCACTCTTCAGTCTCAAATGTTGGCTGGACAGTATAAATAGATGTAAATTCTGACTCACCTTCAGTAACCCCAATTTGACAAGGAAAAATAAAAACAAAGCTTCGTCCCTCTTACCCACAATGCAATAAAAAATTTATGTCTACTATTTTTTCTCTGCGTTTCTTAAATATTTATTCACAGATAAATAAATAGTTGGGAAATATTTACAGCCTTTATGGGAATGTACGTCCCCAACTTTACACCCCTCTGTCCTGCTAAAATAAATCTGTGGGGTGCACCATTTTAATAGCAGCCGAAACAACTGGCTCCCCTTTAGCAGTCTGGGACAGTTTGTGTTTTTCTAAACATGTATTTCAGAGACAATGGGGTGGAAGCCTAGGGTTGTGTTGACCCTAAAGTTTAAGTCAGCGAACGCTGGTTATTCAAAACAAATAAACCTAATCAACCATGTGTTTATGTTGAATTTAAAGAGTTCTGGACCACTAACTCGACTATCCATAAATATCCATATATATATATATATATACATGTATATATATCCATATATATACAGGCACATGATTCTCTCTTACTCTAATGACCAAAACCAAAAATAATTTAAAACTGACTTTTTTCATATTCTGTGATTACAGGCTGACTATACATAGAGACATGAAAACAAATTTAAAAACCTAAAAATCTTCCCTAATTGAAACTTTTCCCGTCTGCTTCATGTTCTGTTAAGTGGAAAAGATTTTTCTGAAGCAAATGTTCTATATGTAAATATTTAATGGTGGAAACCAATGATGTACTCCGGATTTCTCGTAGATATGGAGATACCCACCGGAAAAAAAAAGCTTTGCGGTGTGGCATTGATTATAAACTTACAAGCTTCACCAGTGAGAGTTAAGTCTTCGCCTGTCAGTAACCTTTGACCTGTAAAGTGTCGGGCTCCATCCCCCACTGTGTGCCAGACCCACAGAAAGTCTTCAACACAACCCACAAGATGCTCTCTGTCTCTCAGCCCAATGTCCACCACAGCACTCGGTGATTAAAATACCGCCCTCAGTAGCCTGGCATTCTCCTTTGCTGTTTTCCTCAGATTTAGACCTCTTTGTGGGAACGCACGTTTCTGGTCCGGCTCCTGTGCTCCTCTGCTATTTTTGGGCTGAAGTACACTCACGTGTGGGACCAGCACTGAGGAGGAGGACAGTGGAGGGGAGGCCCTGGCGTCGTTTAAGGCTCCTGATGAGCTGAGAGGCAGCTCTGGAGATACTCTTTCCCACAGCGCTGCTGGGAGCAATGGGAGGGTGGGCGGGCGCAACTGGGGGATGGGGTAAAGGCAAGCTTAAGAGAAGGGACAGATGCCAGTCCTTAAGGTAAACGTAAACAAAAAAAACCCTATTCTGTAACTTGGGCTCCACATGCTCTCACGGAGCACATCACGAGAGCCCTTAATGTAGCCACTATCAATCAAGCTCACTGGCTCCTCCCTGTTCCGGAAAGGAGAACACAGTGTGTGACCTTGGGTGGATTCACACTGTGTTGCGGCTGACTCAGGGCTTCTGCCGTATCTACTGCTGAAACAGGAAAAAACAGGCCGATAAAAACTGGGGAGTGACAGAGCAGAAACGCCGAGATATACAGACCGGCCCAGTAGTGCAAGCTCTTCCTCCTGTCTCACGTCCGTCCCCCCTTTTATCAAAGTCAACAGATCACCCAATGAGGCATAATGGCTGGGCACCATAATCAATCAGGCAAAGATAAGTAATCCGCACCATTCCTAGCATTCAGTGTTCATCCACATTACTGCTAACAATATATGCGGAGGAACGACCACTTTGCCAAGGCCCCCGGACATAGGCTGGGGAGTGCCCGCACAATAATAATAGATTTCATCTTGAGTTGATATCTGCAACCTTTTCAAATTACCACAAAGCAACATCTGCCTGAACGCGAAGTGCAAAGAACGTTCATTCCTGCAAGTGACTCTCAACTCTCGCTCTGCCTGTCATGGTGGCCATGTGAGAAAGAAGGTTCTCTCTCGGTTCCCAGCGGAAAGAAAGACGGGACTGAGTCTGGAAGTTTCTCTCCCGTGCTCATTATCCAGCTCGTTTTGGGATCTGTTTATGTTACCACATTTTTCCCCTCCAATTGTGCCGGAGGAGCCTGACCCTTTGAGAATATCTGTAGGCCCATTTGTCAGTGGATTTTGATTCCAATTTAAACATGTATTTTGCTGTATGGCCGGGTTATGGAGATGTTTGTTCCCAAGATGTTTCCAAAGGCCATGAAAATCCTTCTAATGTGCACATTTTCCTGCAACAAGCTCTCCCAGAAGATACTCCAGGCATGCTTCTGCTCAAGGTAGCAGCCCTTCAATTGGCCACTCTAGGTGAGTCCTGGCACTGTAGAAAACCTCACAGTCAACCGTCACTTGCAGAGCCCTGTAGCCATTGAAAAAATTGTTCTGAATTTTCCGAGATTTCTGAATGTTTTGAGATTGTTGAAAGCACAACGATCAAACCAACTGCACAGATATTTTTTCCAGCAAAAAAAATTATATTTAAATTAAATTCAATGTAAGTCTTTCCTCAAACATAACCACATACCCTACAGATCTCTCTCTATCACTCTCATGCTTTTCACAGACCTCTGTACGTAGTCCCTATGGAGCCATGCCTCCCTATCGTATGTCTCCAACCGCTGTCTCCAGTTAATAAAAGATTGGGCCTCTCAGGGACTCAATAAAAAAAACATACTGTGCACAACTACCCATACACGACCCATACATAACCAAATATCATAGAAGGATCCGACTGATATACAGTTCACAGTCAGGCCAAAACACATAGCACTTGACCTACAGTGCAATCCACCCTCTGATGCAGAAATGCTTAAACGTTCTATTTGATTTGAGCAAAATGGTGGGTCCCCAATGGACGTACATGACGTGTACACTGTAGATAGACACATTTTTTTTTTGTAGCTAATGATAAACATACTTTAAATCAATGTTCACAACTGTGCCCTTACAAAGGATATCCTCACAAACGAAAAACTTCTTAGAAGACATAGAGAACACAGGTACATTGGGGCTCGAGGTGCAAACACCCAGTTGCAGGTTGTTGGATGAGGCTGAAGACCGCGACAGCTCTCCAGGGAGGCCGTGAAGGATGAAGTCAATGAAGTCTCCAAGCCTCAGACATCTCCAGTCGGGGGATTTCTTTTCCAGACCTGCAATCAGACTTGTGGTCCATCAAAAAATCCAAGATGGTGGACAATCCATCGCGGCGGAAGAAAGCGTATTCAGGGAAAATCTGCTCAATGTACGGAGAGGAACTCTCGGTTAAGCTCGGGGCTGAGCTTAGGCATTTTGGTGCTCATTATGGCGCCACCTATAGGCCATTTGTGTTTCAGAGTAGTGGTGGACATAATGTTCGATATTGAAAAAAATAGAATCGTTTTGTGAGATAACTGCCCGACAGCAGAAGAAATGGAATAAGAAAAAGACGGAAAAAGAGATTTCCGTATTTACAACAATTTTTTTTTATTATGAAATGAAATATGTGACTGATATTTTTTTTAAAGCGATGTACAGACAACAAACACAACCCCACTCAGGCTGATGGATAACAGGAATGAATAGATTTTTCCAAGGCACTTTTAACAAATCCGATAAGTGACCCATGCTCATTAGATGAGTTTCTCAGTAGCACTTCTTTAGATGCACAGCTTGCCTGTGGCTCCCAGCTGCCTTTAACAAATCAGATTGAAACGAAGCTTCCTTTCAGCGTGTTCTGGAAGTAGTGAGTGCTTTTACACTGCACAGTTCAGCAGGAGATAAAGAGCACTAATATTTGTTATTGCTACTCTTTCCGACTAGTCATTCGAGGGTGAACTCCTTTCAAAATCTATGTTACAATGTAATGAATGCGTGCATGCTTGTCCCTTAGCAGCCTTAGCAAATATATATATATATACATATACACACACACACACACACACACACAAACATATATAGGGCAGCTAGTAGTGTAGTGGTTAAGGTGACAAGCTGTGTAAGTCACTTTGGATAAAAGCATCTGCTAAGCGACTAAAATGTAAATGTAAATATGTCATTCTCTGGGCTGTGTGGGACACTGTGATGTATATAGTTACACTTTAATGGAACTATACACATTTCAAGAATATGAAATTTAAACCGTGCACAAGCCTCATCAGAAATGTGTCTACGATATAGACGGGCCCTTCGCTCGATACCGACTTACGGCCAACTTTTGGATGAACAGAAGAGGAAGAGATCTGGGGTCTGGGCGTGCACCACTTCACAGCCAAGCTGTCAGGCCAGCGTCTATGTATGCAAGTATAACATATGAAAGTGTAGCCATAGAATTCCCCCATTAACGCCAGAGAATTTTCACAGGCATGTGACAGCGAAGCTATCACCACAAGTTGGAATAAGAACAGTACAAAGTGCAATGCAAATTTCAAGGACGTGGACAAACGGCCTGTCATTATGTTGGGGCGAGCGTCTCTATCTCCTCAGAGATCACCAAAGTATCACTCATAACATACAAAAACACACAGCTAAACAGTTACTATGGCTGTCGGTGCCAGCGCTAGTGCTAGACTTACTACAAACAACTAGTTCTAGCTACTAATTTCTCTTAGATAGATAGAAAACCCACAGAATGTCTGACCTCACAAGCGTCACAGCTTTCAGTAATCTTACTGCACCCTCTACTGTGTGAGGATAGAACTACAGGGAAACTCCCATGAGTTCCAAAACGCAAAGACAAATTAAAACCAAAATGTATATATTTAAAACAATATACATTTCCCCACAGTTGCTTTGAAAGTGTAGGAGACCTAGAGCTGCCTCTTGATCATCAGCTCAAAGTGTCCGGGGTTACTCAGTAGTGACCCATTGGTTTCACGACAACCATATTTTATTCAGCAGTCAAAGGTCTCTGAAGAACGAGGAAAATGAACCCAATGTCAGATCTGCTCCACCTGAGCATATAAGCACGTTGTTTAAGATCCTATAGCCAGAGGAGTTTTTGGTTTCAATGCTTAAATATTAATTACAGTAAAAAATGTTTGAGTAACTGACTCCACATAAAATATTATTTTTTTGGAAGAAGGTCTGATTTTCGTCCCTGTGTTCAACCCCAGCATATCTGCGAATGTGACTAAATTAGTCCATGAGGCCAGCGTGAGGGCAGAATCGGTTACAGCCTATAGGGTAGAGTTGAGTTCACCCATATGTTAGAGTCAGGCGTACTGCCATAATTAAAACTCAAGGTGTGAAAACCCTAACCCTACACATTCAGACATGCTTTCTGCTTTTCAAGCCCTGATTTAAAAACGAGGCATCGGGGAGGCATCGGGAGCTTTGCTCTTCACTGTCACTGTCTCTTCCAACATAATGTTAAATATTGATTTTAAACTCTATATGAACTGTATTGCCCCATTATCCTATAAAGCACTTGTAAATGTTTTACTTAAAAACTACGCTGTTAACCACAGACTGCATTGCCACAGATGCAGAAACAGGCAGAGTGGAGATAATAGAAAGTGCATTCAACTACAGCAAGTAGTCTTCCAATAAAAATGTGATCCACTATTCTACATTACCTAATAGAATCACCTATAACACTAGTATAACATTAGAACAATCATTACATTCACAGTGGCATAATGCATGACAAAAAATATGACTGGGTTTCTTGACTCTGAACCAGGTGTAGATCATCAATAATACTTTAGTAAACATTATGATTATTGGGTCAGATTAAAATACCATGGCTCACAACTCACTCTACAGTTCATACTGATGAATAGCTGTAAAATATCAGTGAACTAGCTGCAGGAAATTCTAGGCGGGGGCTGCGGTAGCTAAGATCAATCTGGGGTCAGTCTGCATCCTGTTCAGCTAGGCTCACTCTGCAAGAACCAAACACTAAACTCTTTATCCTGCCTACAATGGGTGATTAAATTATTTGCAGCAGACTCACACGTTCAATTACCTTTGCTATGACCAGACAGGTGCTCAAAAAAGGGTATTGTCTCATATTGACCAAGAACTGTTTAAGACTGTGTCTGCATATACTGTATATGTTAATACTATTCCTTCTCTGGGTTTTACACCACACAACTACATTCAATCATGAACATTTACATTTACAAAAATGTACATTGTAGAAACATAAATCATACACCTTATTATAAAAACTAACACAACGTCTTCACCTCCATTACCACCCATATTACCTGCATATTGGACGTACATACTCTCAGTAGTGATTGCTGCAGCCATCTGCCAAAAAGGAAGTGAAAAACGGGTTTTATCCATCGCATAAATGATCCAACAACATAAAACATAAATTTAGCTACTAGTTACAGAGCTAATGGATCTCTCATTCTTTGTAAATTTCTGTATTAACATAGCCCTGCTGCCAGGTAAGTCCTTAATAGCACTCATTTAAAACAAAACATAATCTTTATCACATTTCATTTTGGTTGAAGTGATTTGTCAACCAGTTTTGTCAATATTCAAATTTTTAGTTTTTTGTGATGTTTCGCTCTTGTCGTTGTCAGTGTGTTACTGTTATTTACACAGAGTGATTGGAGTAGCTGGGAAGGGGAAGCAGTGATCTAGTCTGGATTCTAATTTTTTTATGATTTTCTAAGGAAAGTCAATTTAGAGGTCAGTGACCTCTGCTTTCTGTTTTTGCAGAAATCATATGGAAAACTGTTAACAATGTTTTCAAGGTTGGAAATCTAAAGGCCAAATTATGCATTATATATTGCCTTGGACTGTAACTATAAAGCAAAGGATACGCTCCTGTTCAAGAAAAATAATTTTTCTTTGTTTTTTCATAATAAAAAATTAATACATACATTTACTTCCTACCAAGAACTGTAAAAGAGAAGGCGGCTGCTGTCCTGCATTGCTAGCTCTCTCACTACTGCTGCCGGCGTCAACTCTGTTTTGCTTGTAAATGTTACTTCAGACACAAATTCACCATTACAGTAGCTGCAAATAACTTTGCATTTATCCAAAAACCCACCTGTAAGGTTTTGTAATAAAACGTGCCGTTGAAACGCCCTTTAGCAGCTTTTTCCACAATTCAAGCGTATTTAATCAGCAAAGCTATATCTAAATTCAAGCAGACGATTGACAAACAAGTTGTATTATAAATATGGATGGTTCTAAGGCAAAAAAAAAAGTTATCCACAAAAAGTTAATTGCGACGAAAAAAAACACAGCGTTAAGCATTTTAAATTAATCGCACGCGTTAAAGCGTTAACTTTGACAGCCCTAATTTAAAGCATGCGTTCAATTGGACCACCGAGTCTGACGTTGCAGGTTTAATTATAAGAAAAATAAGAAAATAATAAGAAAAATAACTTTTCTTTACATCAGAATTAAGGAAATGGATTCTGAAATGTACCTTTTGCATATGTCTTGGTTTAATATTGAATCCAGTCTGGATTACAATATCTAGGCACAATTCTTTATCCATTCAGGGCTAAAGCTTAATGAGTGTTTTCTCATTTTCACTAGGTAAAGAGAAGAAAGTTGAAAATACAGTGTGATCTTTAATTCATTCAAGGTAAAGAAAATTCTGATTATTTAACTAAAGAGGTACTAAATGATTTAACTGAGCAGTGATTAAAATTCTGGCGTAAATCCACATGATGTTCATCAGGGAGAGATAGGTGTCTGTGTTGAAAACAACACCCAACATCATACACCAGTCAGTGATTAAATTAAATGTGATTCAGAGATATATTCAGAGTCTTCTTTAATTACAGGTAAACATTCAACACTTCATAGAAAACACTGTAAGGGCATGTGCAGTCATTCTTATTCCTGGGTTGTTTGTCACCACTGTCCTAGGTAAGCTGTGTGTGTATAATATGAAGATAAGCTACATAGAAAAAAAATATTACTGGTTTTTAACCATCAGTATTTCTGCCCCATTATGTAAATTGTTATTTGTTTTACATGCTGAGAGATATTTACGTATAATCAAAACAACAAAATCTATGTAGCTTTTTAAATAAAACAAACCAAAAAAAGTTTTAACTTGCAGAACTGAAACTTTGATTCATTTTCTGTGTGTCAACTGTTAACATCTAAAAATGTCCCTCTGCCTTTTAAACAGTGCTGGGTTATTTAGGGTTAAGGAAAGCAGAAGTACAGTCAGAGACCCATAAACCCGGGGGTGTGGACTCAACCCAAATCTAACCTGAAGAGGCCACGCTCTCACTCTACACCAAACAGTCTATCAATTTCGGTATTGGATCAGAAAAGTTATGAATGACAGCCCAGAGTTCAAAACTTCCCTGCATGTTTGAAAATCGGACTGAGAATAGAACAGTACTTCTTTCCGCCTAATGTGCTTACTTAAAGCAGCATAAGCTGGATTTCTAAAGTTTTAAAACAGTGTTTTCACTAATCCCTGGCTCTGCCCTCACATTCAACAATGTATGTCTATTATCGCTTCACAGACCAGAAAGACCAAGACCTGTGAGGAATCAGTCCAGCCAAACAATATGCTTACTATGGAAGAATGATATATAGCGGTGAATTTGGTATTTGTTTGTAAAAGCAGTGAGCCGTTGTCTGTCCTACCAAGTGAATGTTACTGTGGTGATAGTTATTGAATGCAAGATATTCGCCATTTGTACAAAAGGGGTCGTTTCATAATATAGATGCAGGGGACAATGTTTTTTACAGACATATATAATTACGCCCTTCTGTGATAAAAAAGGTTATAAAAAATGTTAATGTTCAGCCGCGCATTGATCAGCAGTGCTCAAGGGCTAGAATAAGAAGTAAAACTCATAAAGACAGGGCATACAGTATTCAGTGTCATTATTTAAATAAAAAACCCACACCTGAACCGCCAAAGTGGCTCAGTTGATAAAGGGTCTTGCTATGTTCTAGAGTTTGCTGGTTCGTGTCCAGCTCAGTCGTTTGTGACTGGGAGAGTACATCTCAGCTGCAAAGTGTCGGTGGGGTGGGTTATACCTCACCCTCCTCATGCGTGGTGTTGGAGTCGTAATGACTAGCTAAGATAAATTAGCAGAAACCCTACTTCTAAAAATGGGTGGAGAAAGTTGAGGAAAAAACTGTAATTCCAAATGTATAAAATTTGGGGCCGAGGGCACAAGGCAGCCCAGGAAGTGCGCAAGAAAGTGCACAGAGCGCATTTGGTACAGCACCCTGGACAGCGCCCCAAGGGTCAGTTACCTGCCTGGGGTGCAGCACCACGGACACCTCCCTCTGATTGCCAACACACCTGTAAGCATGGGGCACAAAAGGCGGTGTGCCCAGCCGGGGAGGGAGAGGGAGAGGGAGGAGAAGGATGGGCTGTAATATGCGTTTGAAAACCGTGCCTTGATTTATTTTTTGGTTAACAGCTTTGGAATTTATTTTATACTCAGTTTGAATAGGGCCAGTTTTGATATAGTTCTTAAAAAAATAAAAAATAAAATAAACGTTTTTGCTTAATGTGTTTGTGTCCAGAGACCCTGCCCTTCCAAGGATTTTGTGGTGGACAAGCCCCACTTTTGACCACACATATCACCAACACTAGCATTAAACTTGGACAACTGAGGACTGCTGAGAGCTATTCAGGCTGCACATTGGCCAAATATGATCAACATGATTTCTATTTCACTGGCCCTAAATATGTTTAATACGTGTCAACATTGTTGTCTAATATTTAATTTTATCATTCATATCAAATACATTATACATAGTTCAACAGATAAACAGAAGCTATACCCAAATGCAAAAACATCTTTAAATTATGACAGACCAAAAACAATGCAAATATAATATGAGCCTTTAAAGGTTTTAAAATTCAAATGAGAAATAACCAAGAGGGGAACTGTCTGTTTACAGTTACAGACGACTGTGAAATGAGAGAATGTGTATGATCAGGCTACATGGATTTCATTTAACATCCCGGTACAAATAGCATAAAGCTAGCTGTGGATTTAAATTTGCTACAACAGAGCTTATTTAGAATATAAAATGTCTACTATTTGCACAGAATTAAAGACATGCTCTTATTTTGTACATCCTCAGACCAAAGGATTGCTTTCCGCAGAATTGTGGATTGACTGTTTCTTAGTTTATTTCAAATGGGATAGAAAACACATTGTAAACATGTAGATACTATAATTCCGATACAACTAAATTCTTTCCATTACTGCCCATGTTGAGCTGAAGCTGTTACAGAAAGTTTAAAGTGTTGTCATCCAGCCTTGTAGCTGCCTGTGTAATTTGTTAGAAATTGTCTTGGCTGAGGCATGTAACAACTCAAAAACCAGCAATGAGACGTCATAAACATGCAGACACGAAAAGGAAGTCATGTGAACACCCAAGTGTGTGAATGTATTCATTACACCATGAAGATGCAAAACTGCTACATCTCCTTATGTTTGCTCCACTTCTATCTGTTCACAGGTAATCTCCTTCTATTTCATTAATTTTCATAATTAACTTAGTTGAATAATTCTTTATAGTGCAATAATGAAGAGTTCATTATTGCACTATAAAGAATTATTCAACTAAGTTAATCTTATAACATATTCACCAACTATACTGAGTGAGAACTGACTTTGGAGAGGTTTCGCTTATCGAGGGGCTTGTGCCACCAGGGCTGCCTCTTCTGGGCAGGAAGTGGCTAAAAAAAGTGGCTTAATGCTGTTATAAATGCACATTATTCTACACTTTACCTTCAACTGAAATGTACTTGTTTTATATTTGCATATCAAATACATTTTTGTAGAAACACAATAGTGAACATTTACACAATCACGTAGTAGCACTTTAGTGATTTATTCATATCGTTGCTTTGTTCATTACTTGGTACAGACTAACACAGGGCACAAATGTAAACCAGTATACACATGTTGATAGCCCCATCAGTGAATTATCAACATCTGTCCTCTGTGTATCTCCTTCTTTTCACCCAGTCTGTGAAGGCTCTGCCAAAGCAGTGCATGGTGTTGCTGGAGGGAACGTCACTCTGCCTTGCAAGTACAATGTGACAAAAGACGGTGTTTCAGAAGCATGCTGGGGGAAAGGAAAAGTGCCTTTATCTAAGTGCAGTAATGAGATCATTTCTACTGATGGAGGAGCAGTGAAACACAGAGAACCCCAAAGATACCAGCTACTGGGTGCAGTGAAAGAGGGTGATGTCTCACTGACTATTCTCAATGTTACTGAGAATGACTCTGGGATGTATGGATGCCGTGTGGAGATAAGTGGATGGTTAAATGATCAGAAACACAACTTCCATTTAACTATAGAAAAAGGTAAGTGCTCTGGTCTGGTGCCTGATTTGCTAATCATTTTATAAGGAAAGTCAATTAGTTTCCAAGTTATGAGATTCGTTGATTGCCATTTCAATTATTTTAATTCAGGAAATGTAAGGCCAAATGATGCATATGATATTACCTTAGATTGTGAGCAGAAACAGAAGGATTTGCTCCTGTTTGAGGCCAAATTGTTTCCTTTATAAGAATCACAGACATCTTACCTACAGTTACAGAAGGACATTTTCTTGAACCAATGAGACTTCAGGTCACCCGTGAAAATAGCTAAACAAAAACTCATAGCGGGTAGAACACTTCCTGTCTTGATGTGCACTTGTGAATCCTTTTTCATGCTTTCCTACATTCTGAACATATAGCCTTCGTTAATTCCCATTTAAATGATTTCAAGGTAGGAAATGTGAAGTCAAGCTAATTTGATTAATTTACGTGGGGGTCACAGAAAAGCATACAGAGGGTCATGTTTATACAGCTCTAAAAGCCATTTGTCATCTGATCCCTATGTTATAACAATCCCTTGACAGACCCTGTCTGGACACCACAGTGGATATCTACAGTTTCACCAACAAGCAGTTCTACACCAGGTATATAGTAGTACAGTATTCTGTGTGTCAATAATCTGAAACACAAACTCCATTCAGTATTGCAAAAGGTGAGCGGTGATCTAGATTAATATTCTTATTTTATATTAATTTCATGAGGGTGGTTTGGTCTTTTGCTCAATGAGCTTATCATATCTCTTGTCTGTTTTGACAACCCAAGTTCAATTCACGGGGTTAGGGCATATAGAAGCCCAGTGGCCAGGGGGGTCTAATACGGCTTTCCCTTACACTTAATGAGTGTTTTCTCATTTTCACTAGGTAAAGAGAAGAAAGTTGTAAGTACAGAAAGTTGTAAGTACTCGTTCAAGCTAAAGAAAATTCTGATCATTTAACTAAAGAGGTGCTATCGAGCTCATGTAAAGAGGTACTATTGAGCTCATGTAAAGAGGTACTATCGAGCTCATGTAAAGAGGTGTTAGATGATTTAATTGAGCAAAACAACACCAAACACCAGTCAATGATGGGGTTTTCACACTGACACTACAGTAAAGTGCACAATCAGCTGGTTAGGATGGTGAGAATGGACTTTGGGGAGGTTTCGCTTAGCTGTGTTAGCTTAGAGCTGTGTACCACCAGGGCTGCTAACTGCTAAGGGCAGGAAGTGGTTGGACATCCGTTCAAATTAGCTTTAAAAAAAAGGGTGATGACCTAATATTATAAACAAGATCTCTCGTGTTAACTTAGCCGCCTGTATCTCATCATAGCCGTTTTCTAATATGATAGTATGATAGATAGTAAAATATGATATGATATGAGTTTAGCATGTATCCTAATATGAGTAAAATTCCCAGGCACAGGCAGATAAATCCTATGATATCGAATCACTGCGTGTAATAAGGTTTATCTTTTCCTTTTGATATTCTTGGGCACTCAGTTGAGATTGCACAAAACAACTACTAATAAACAACAATTTTTACTAATAAAAACTAATCTGGACACTATCAACTGTTTCAGAGTGGATACACTATGCAATTTGTGGGCGAAACCTACTTTGCTAAATTCATAATACAATATTCCAAAATGATTTTAAAACATTACATCTATACATTTTAAAAAGCTATAAATTGTATAACGTAAATGTAATGTGAACAAACTACATTACTATTCATGGCATATACTGCAAACACACACACACACACACACACACACACACACACACACACACACACACCAACATGCACCCTGCTATTTTGTGCAGCCAATTGGAGCAATACTCTGTCAGAAGATTCAGCTGTTGCTTCACCACAGACTACTGCTAAAGACAGAACAGGAGTGAGTAACACCTAATTACGTCCATAAATATCCACCCTTAAATAAAGCATTACCCAATAATGATTTTATTTTCCATTTCACAGGAGCACAGCAATCATCTAGCCCTTGTAGCTCTGACGAGTGGCTTTCTGCTGCTTGTGTTTCTTTCCTGTGAGCACGAAACCCGTTAACACACACCCATGATATAGAACGTGGCTAAGGAAATGACATATTTACAATCATTAACCTAACAACACTGACATTTTTCTCTTATTTCATTAGGTATGATTCTTCAAAAATATAACCTGATTAACTGCAAGTAAGTGCCGCATGCAATAGAGAAATGAAAGCCACAATGTGCATGCTTAAGTAAAAATGAATTTTTAAAACAATACCCAAACTGTTTCTGTAAAGACATTTTGCTTTAAAACACTTCAGCTAGTAGACAGCGATGGTGAAAAGACATTTCTCACGCGCCGTCTCTTCTTCTGTTTTCACATTCAGTGCTTTTTGGTGGCTATTAGCTGAACACTAACAGAGGAAAGGGTCGACATCGGTGTTCCTCTGAGTAAAGATGTTGGCCAAAGCCTTTAAGCCCTTTAATAACAGAGCTATGTAACCATAACAGCTTTATTAGCTACGTCCGAATAGACCAAGTTAAGGTATCGGTAAAAGAGGGTTTTTACAGAGGTTGCTGTTGGCTGATAAAACCTATACACTGGTGCCGATGGGACATCGTTTGTCATCATTGTTTATAATTTTTTACAGTAACGAAAAAAACGTTTTGTCTATCTGCAATACCCCACACATGATCTCTCCTCTGCAGGGCGAAGCAGAATTACCCTTCTCAATGTGATGCTGAAACAGAGCAGCAGTTAGCAGTGGCAGCTGACAACATCTACCAGCTGGACACATAATCCAATATATACAGATGGTCCCCCTGGTGGCTTTCATAGACTTCACAGGTTCAGACAGAATTATTCTCAACCACCACCTTCTCCCCCAGCCAGGACCCCTATATACAGTGCCTATAAAAAGTATTCACCCCCCTTGGATGTTTTTAGATTTTATTTGTTTTAAGTATTGAATCATTCACTTGACTTTTTTGACACTGATCAACAGAAAGAGTCTCTTTTCATATCAAAGCTGTTTTTTTCTAGTTTAACTGTTTTCATTTGTTTCTGTATTTCTGTTACTTGTTTTTCTAACAATGCCAAATAGAAGGAGTAACTCCAAACCCTGTCGCCCTGTCTCTGCCCGCTCTCGGACCAGGCACAGCCCTGCATGCCACACATACCAACCCATTCATTGTTGAATATAATACTCTAAATAAAAACCGTGCAAATTAATGTTTTGACATTCTTAAATTATAGTACCTCAGCAGGCCTGCCATGAAGGTTTAAATAAAAAACTCTTTAAAGTATGTATGATACAGAACATGGCCATGGGGTCTGTATATATTGAATATATGTATCTGTAAACATCTCTATCAAGAATTACCCGTGTTTCATAGCAAAATTCCACAATAAATATCTAGCGTGTAACCAGTTAAACAGTTGGCTTTTCTTTGGGACATGTGGTCGGACAGCGACATCTAGTGGAAAACATGGCCGAATGCCAATCGATAAAGACAAAGTGTTTCCAAGGCCAGTATCATAGAAAATTATTAATTTCAAAATTATTTCCAAGGTCAGTATCATAGAAATAAAAACGTCCTTGGATTCCCTTTATCTTCTTTTACATTACCCTCACCCAACAATTTACTTTGAAAGCATTTCCGTCGTACTCGATCCATCAGTAATGCTTCGGGGAAAGAGGAATTAATTTAGTAGTTTCTTTTCTGCAAAGGCACAGTGTTTACTTTTTTGTGGGGAAACAAAAGAAAAAATGGGAAACGACTTCTTGCAGGACCTCAAACCACCCTCCCAGGGCCATGTGATAACCACCTAAAGTACATAAAAATCTGGAAAAGTGGTAGCGTTACAGTGCAGGACCAACTGTTGATCACAGCACAGCGCAGCAAAGCACTGCACAGCACAGCACAGCACAGCACTGCACAGCACTGCACAGCACTGCACAGCACTGCATAGCTGAGGGCAAGTTTTTAAAAAGTGAAGGGCTGAGTGAGAGACCACTTCACCATGAGCAAACTTTACGGCTGCACCTTCTTCTCCACCTGCTGGCTCATTATTCACCTGCTCACAGGTAAGATCTAATGTAACCAAACTCATTACATCATATCCAGGTAATGGATTTTGCTCTGGCCACTGTCTCATGCAATTTTACATAGAAACTAAATAACAACTTCTGACTATTCTTCGTTAAATACAATATGTAGAGTTACTGATATGCATTGCGGAACTAATGAAAAGTATCAACACTTGACAAAAAAAAAATAGATTTGAGTCTACTATATTTCCACCATTATTGTATCGGACGTGACATTTATATGTGAGTACAGTTACAGAACACATGTGTTTATCATTGTTAGAGACCCAAATGACAAGAGAGTCATTTCTCTCCATGTATCTCTCCACAGCTAGCGAGTCTTTAGCAAAGACAGTCTACGGCGTAGTAGGAAAAGAAGTCACTCTACCATGCAAATATGATAAAAAATACCATGGTGCTCGACCAATATGCTGGGGCAGAGCAGAGATACCATTAAGAGGATGTGATCAAGAGATCATTGCCACTAACGGCGACAGAGTGACCAGACAAACATCATGGAGATACCTGTTAATGGGCATACGACAGGGGGACGTCTCTCTGACCATCCTCAACGCTCAGGAGACAGACTCTGGGACATATGGCTGCCGTGTTGACATAGCAGGATGGTTCAATGACAAGAAATACAACGTGAAACTGATTGTTAAGAAAGGTGAGTAAAGCATGTAAACTCACATGGTCGAGGCTTTTTCTGCTGGCTTCACGCTTTCGGTACCTTCAGTTGAGAATACGATGTACTCTAACACAATTGAACTACTCCGTTCTGCTGCTACAGAGACCCTTAATGCATTTGACTTGTGCCTATAAACTTTCCAGTGCCTACAACAACAGTGAAAGCGGTCACCACTTCTCCCAGGCGAACCAATCAGGCCGTAATCAGACACACTACTGCAGGCCTGCACACAGAGGGTATGGTTACCTACAATGGTGCCCACAGGGATTCCGACCACTACAGATAGACACACACGGTATACTTTACACATATCCTAAATGTCGGGGATATTTAGAAGTGGCAAAAATGGAAGACAGTAAACAGACTCCCCTAACAAAATAAATATTTGTCTTTATTACTATTATAGTAACAAAATATCTGTGTGTCTTTTTAAATGTGTTTGAATTGTGTCACAGCTTTTCCAGGGTTTTTAACAACTACAGAAACACCCGAGCCTACTGACGGAAAAACTGACCAAGTACCCACAGGGATTCCGACCACTACAGATAGACATACACACGGTATACTTTAAGTATTTCCTTAAGGTGTTTTCCCTATCCATTGACCCATTGTGGTGCTAACAGTAAAAAAACAATATGTTGGGTAATCTAACTGTTGGGATATTTAGAAGTGGCAAAAATGAAAGAAAGTAAACAGACTCCGCTAACAAAATAAATATTTGTCTTTATTACTATTATAGTAACAAAA
>JAOVYW010073875.1:2914-19246 GCA_025775045.1 Hiodon tergisus
TCCTGACAGCCGGTTAGGGTATTTCAGTTGGTTAAGCTTGTCAGATGGTAAGGCGTTTCAGTTGGTTAGTGTGCTGAGCCTCCTGACAGCTGGTTAGGCTCTTTCAGCTGGTTTCGGCTGGTTTAGGCTGAAAAAACTTAACCGGCTAAAACGGCCACAACCATCTGACAGCCTTAAGCAGCAGACAAGACCTGGCCAGCTGATTCCTGACAATGAGCAGAGATACCCTGTCCTCCCTGAAGGGCTGTCAGACCTGTAACATGTTAATATTATGCTGGAGGAAGCGGACAAGTGAGGCTTATTGCCGATTTCAAATTGGGTGGATATGTATGTCCTTTGGACAACCATAAGAATTTCATCAATCTTCATTCTCACGTGCTCCTCCAACTGAATTCCCTGTGATACCAAGACCAAGGCAAATTCTGGTGCACCAGTGCAGAATCAAATCATCCCTGTGTAAACATTTCATTTTTTGCGTTATCCCCACTTCACAGTGATGGAATGCTCCTAGCAACGCTAACAAACCCTGTTTCATCTTCTCACCTCCCTGCAGGTCAAAGCCAGATATCCAAAGTCAAGATGATTCAGTCACAGAGAAGTTAGATTTTTGTGGGAAAACTCCAAATCTACCCATGTTAAAACTAGCCGATCGCATCGACAAGCTTGCTTTTTGCACACGTCCTCCTTGTTTAATCTGTAGATGAGCAGTCATTCATTATTCCTCTTTTAGTTTACATTTTTTACAGAGTTGCACTCACATTTGCATTTTTAATGGAGTAAATGAACTGACATGCGGTACATATGGTATAACAGTAGTATCTTCAGCTGCCAAGAGTTCTGGTTTACATCGGCTGAACGCCTGATGCCCTCCGGTGGTTGCCTTTTCAGTACCCCACTATGACTGGAGGATTACAGCTGAGAGGGACCTGGCAACCGGGGAACTAAAATTAACGCGGCTCTTTTGCGCCTCATCTTTATCCAGAGATTTATTTTACATCCAGCGGGGTTGTCTTCACTAAAACATACCAATCATTGAGGAGCCCCAAGTGTGTGGGTCTGAGTAGGGGGTACCCAGTCACTCACCACCTGACTACTGTGACTGAGGACTCATTGTCCGAATTCCAGCACGCGATTGGATGCCACCTACAGGCTCCGCCCACTGCCGCGACATTGGTGCAGGAGGGCACCCACAGTCGTGCTGCTGGCGAATGGCGACTGCAGAAGTTGTGCCTTCGAATTTCTGGTGGTGAACCTTTGTGAGATGAACCAGGGATGACCGGTGATGTTTAGAAACCGGTGCACGCGTGTCTTTTCAGGCTCAGAGGAGCAGCAGAGAATCCGTAGGTCAGGCGTATGCTGTGCAGTACAGGGTGTGTTGCTTCCAGCAGAGGTCACACATCCTCCTGGCCTGCATACAAAACCTGGGGCAATTTACCAATGCTTGCAAATGCACAACGCATGGAAGCAGACTTTCTCTCTTCAGACAGACGTTTAAAAATGGTACAATCTTAAAGGGCAAAACAGACGTTTGTTTTTTGTACTTATTAATTAGCACATCCGTGGTGAAACACTGTAAGTAATAAACAGTAGATGTGGTGCTGACGACCGTGGCGGTGATTCTGCAGATAATTGGGGCCTCTGAGCGGCTTGACCTGGTCTCCCCTGGGGAAAACAATACGTTTTGATTATGTGACTGTGGGACAGAGCGGCAAAGGATTTACATTCCATAAATAACCTTCTTTAATTCTAGACCCCGACTCCTGGCGATAACAAAGACGGGGAGAGACCAGGCTTTGCTTTCTCACCCAAAATTAAATGTGGTCTCCATTAAACGAAGACCGAAATAATATGTGAAATCTAAACCGCTAAAATCCTCTCCCTTTAATGCTCCCGTACAGCCACTTAAAGGGATTACATGCCATTGCAGAAGACATTTTTTTGTTGGTACCTGATGTCAGTACTCTATGTCAGTACTGAACGGGAATGACATATTGCAGACGGTCACTGTTCCAGATGCTGACATGGATAGATGTGTGCGTATATGCCAATAATATCCCACAATGCAATAGATGCTTGCAACAATGGATAATGTAATGAAGCCAGATCATTTAATAGGTTGTCGCAATGAAATAACTTTTCAGTTATAATGTCATAAAGCCAGATTATTTAATAACTTGTCTCAATGAAATAACTTTTCAGTTATAACGTCATAAAGCCAGATTATTTAATAACTTGTCTCAATGAAATAGCTTTATCAGTTATAATGTCATAAAGCCAGATTATTTAGTAACATGTTTTAACTAAATTTTCAGTTATGATGTCATAGGGCCAGATTATGAGATCACTCGGAGAGAACACTGGAATTTAAAGATCCATTTTCATCTGACCCTTGCAATCCTGCATCGACTGGCCAATGATACCTTCATTTCATGTTTTAATAACGACTGGCTTCTCTGACTTCCTCCGGTCAAGACGGGACAAAAACAAAACAAAAACGCGAGCAGGCACAGCTTCTCATCTGCTGAAGTAACCTCTGTACCAAAAAACACTTTTATTCCGGCAATCAGTTCAAGTCCACTCTGCAATCAAGCATGTCCTCTCCAAGCTGGGCAATGGGTCAACAGGCGCCCTAAAAGCGATGAGAAGACACAACACAAAGGACAAGTGGAGGTGTTTTCTACTTGAGGCTATCCGTTTCCAACTGTATCTTCAAGGCCATGACACCTCTTTTTACCCAATAGGGCACAGCACCACCACTGGAGATAATATACCATGCAACTTTGCGATAAAACATGTGGGAAGTAAACTACGCAAGGCCAATGCTTAGGATTCATAAACAATGCAGGATGCTTGGAACTGCCGTATGCTAAACGCTGAAATATATAATAAATAATCCAGAGGGGCAGAGGGAGCCCAGGAAACTCAACTTCTGTACAGATATGTGCAGACTGAGACTTCCCCGCGGGACGTGCTCGCATGCGCGACTGTCGGGGGGGCACAGAGCAGGGTTAGCAAACCAAGGGCACCCATGGTTTGCGCCATGTGGGTCGGGACCCTGATGGCTTCAGTCATTCAGAGTTTCCCCTTAAACTGCTGTCAGTGTCATGGAGGGTTGCATTATTGAGGACCCTGGAACTAACCGCCTGTGAAATAATGAACTGACACACTGCGCTCTCTGCTGTACAGAGAGAACAACGCATAGTGGAATCCCCCCGCTAAGCCTTCAGAGTGGCAACGAGAACATTCTACTGCCACCTACTGGCTCAGCCTGTACATCCGCCTCACTCCCGCATGATCAACTCACAACGTTCAGTGGAACAAGTACGCTGACACTGGATTTGCTTTCATCCAGACCTGCTGCAATCTGTGTTCACCACAGAAAGAAACAAAGACACCAGCTGGCTTAAGCACGGCCCTCCTTACTATCTGCACGATAGTCAGTGATTTCATTTCTGAATTCACCCTCAGCCTTATTCTTCCTAGTCCAAACATGAAAAGGACAAGGGTTTGGGGTTAGGTGAAATCCATGCTGACGTCTTTCCTTTAAAATAGTGTTTGAGGTTAAAGTAATGCCTACGGGCCGTAATGTTGATGAATCGTGGGTATTCTCATTTAGCTTAAAATGTCACTATTCGTTTTGTAATGCTTACCAATTAAAATACTTGGAATACACCACACATGAACATTAGAAAGAAATGCATGAAGGTTAGCACCAAGCGCATTAGCCTGTCTTCGTATCATTAATTTATGAGAGCAAAGGGTCCTTGTCTCTCTTTTTAGCCGCTGATTGTTATAGAGTGCCCTCCATTACAAGGACATTTCAAACTCTGGTCTCAAATTTGTATAAAATGATATTTCATCTCAGTACATTTTTAATGATTTTCTTTTCACGCATAATGAGCGCAAGTTAAAGGAAAGTGCCCTTGAGACTGTGAATATGTGAAATAGCTTTATGTATTGGTTAGATACCCTTAAAGATTCCTGTAATGGGTGTGTGGGTTAGAGTTAGATACCCTTAAAGATTCCTGTAATGGGTGTGTGGGTTAGAGTTAGGGACCTTAAAGGGACCTCAAACAGGTGAAACGAAAGTGACTTATTTTCTGAACAGGTATCCAAGCTGAGAAGGATGTTCTGAGAGACAGAAATCGTAAAAACGTAAAAAAAAATCGTATTTTTTTTATATGAATCCATGGCAACTTGAATGGCACATGTTTCCATGTGTTAAACTTTATAATTAATCCAACACACATATCTTTTAATTCCAGCAAGTGAAAGCTGATAACTAGGTCATAGTTAAGCAAGAGACAGAGACATTAATTAATAGACAACCCCACAACCCCAAAGGACCAAAAACTTATGGGCAAAGAATTATGTTTGTTTTTAACGAACGCTGGCTGAAGACCTGTTTGGTAGCGAGCGCTGACAGAAGATCTGTTAGTTAATGAACACGGACTGAAGATCTGTTTGTTAGCGAACGCTGACTGAGAATCTGTTTGTTAACGAACGCTGACTGCGGATATGTTTGTTATCGAACGCTGCCTGAGAATCTGTTTGTTAACAAACGTTGACTGCGGATCTGTTCTTTTTCATTCTCATTGTTCAACATCAATAGTTAGGAATGACAGCACACGCACACACACAGACAAGGACGGACGGACGCACACGTGGACACAGAAGCACAAACACACGCACGCACACAAACACACACGCACCCACAAAAAACACGCGTATGGACAGGCGCACACACAGTGCTTATAGCTGAACATCCAGCAGGTTACAGATGTTTGAAAGCTTCAGGTCAAGGCTGACAAAAGGGACTGATCTCAGTCCACCTGGAGATCTTCAGCTTCAGCTTCAGCCAGGGCTCAGTCCTGCTGGGTATCAGCGGTCCTGTGGGCTGAATTCTGTTGGGTGTTTGTGAAGCTCCAGATGGTCTGCTGTATTAACTCCGGAACCTGAGTCAACCTTTCGAAAGCTCTTCTCATTTCCAGAATCCTCAATGGAACATCACGTCATGGTATTGCACGCCTCATCCGTGGGTCGAGACCAAACATCTCTAACAGGTCCCCAATATGGACCTTATACTGGACATGAAAACACAAGACAGCTTAAGGGGAAAACCCGAACACCAGAACAAATTGTAAAAATAATGACTGTAAATTACATTTCAAAACCATACACACCACATGTTTTTCTTGGTGAACAGTCACGGACAGACGATGTACTGACCAGTATAAACACTGCTTGGGTGCACATGAATAGTTTCACACAATCATCCAATTAAACACACAAAAATACCGCAAATGCAAACCCACAACTCTTCACAGCCTTCCATGCAGCCCCAGATGCTGGTTTGGCCAATATGCAATTATATGTGAAAATAACAGGAACACATTAAAAACGTTTCAAAGAAAAAACAGAGAGTGCATTCGTTTAAAACAATGTTGCTGTTCTGTGCGTGCTGTACACTCTGTGGATAAGCAGGGACACACCTTAAGACACGCTACAGGTATGAACAGTATGAACGTTCAATAACAAACACGTGGTCTTGTCAGTTGGATAAATAATACTTAATGCTTAACCATACTTGAGACATTCGAAGTTCGAAATGTACACTTGGTGAGCATGTCTGACAAAAAGTTAAGAGAAACTGAACAGGTTTGTCTGGAGTGTTTGTGATAAAGGAAACATCCACCACCAAGCAACGGACACAGGTGATTGAAATACGGATTGACTCCTCACTTATATTGACAATTATGTTGAAATTCATCAACATTCCTCCTTAACACTGATTCAACATCCACTGTTCTGCCTCTGTTCTTTTTTGCATTGTAAAGTATTTGAAAAGATTAATAACAAAATTAAAATGATGGAAATATGAATGTGAAAATGAAAATTGGTAGTTTGTGCCCAATTGGGACCTGTAAGAAGAAATGAGAAGTAATAACAGCAAAACCAATGAGTCTGTAATAACTTCATGGAAGAGGTGAGAATGGTCCAGTTTAAATTTTAATAGGTAATGGCTCTCAGAATATAACTTTTAAACTTCCACATCAAGAACATTGTTCGCTTTGTGTTCACTGCATCAAGAACGTTTCTTCATTCAAATATCCGATATACTTCTCACATTTCACACAAATACTGAAGCAATTTGCCTGTCATAGCGGTCCATCGAAGCACAAACCTTCTCCACAACCTTTTTTTTTAATGGTTACTGTTGCACAAAATGCAAAACTGAAGGAATATATATATATATATAATGCTCAACTTTTGCCACAGTTGGATGTCTCAAAATCAAAGCAGCTGTCTTCCGCATAAAGATTACAATTCCAGCCAATGGAATAAAGGCTTCAGAAGTGCAAACGCGAGCTATCGCCCTATCAGGAGTTAATCATGGATGGAACCCGCCGAAGGCGAAGTCGTGTCTGTTTTGAAAAACGGAGCCGGTCGGACAGGACAAGAGGAAGACCCTGGGGCCATAAGAGGACGTGCGTACGCGGCGGTGGTGCGTACACAGAGAAGGTGTGTGCACGGCGGCGGTGCGTGCGCGGCGGTGGTGCGCGTAGATGCCGGAAGATAGACAGCGTCTCCAAGGGGGCACGGTCACAACTTATCCGGCTTGCGACAAGCGGTGGACTGATGGCGAGAGATGACTGAGTTGAAGCCGCTGTTCTCAGATCAGCATGTCTGCCTCCGTATCCAGGTGTTGTTTGGCCGCCCATGGATCCACACAGCACGGATACTTTCCTTTATTTTTATACAAAACCCTCGTATCCCTGGAGGACTGACAACAGGAGGACTAGAGTTGATAGAGCTTGTGGGATGAAGCGACACGTTGACGTCACCCACGTTTCAGCACGCTGTTTCTCTTACATGACCGCCTTTCTCAAAAATCAAAATCACTTCACTCTAACTTCAACCAGGCTACCGCAGTTGGATTTCCTGAGAACGGTTCCATCACACAACGGTGTCGTAAAACCTGGTTTTGTCTCGGAGGGCGAGAGAGTAGGAGAGCAGATTGCCGTCTTTTTGGTGTCAGTTCTCAGTTAGTTTCTTTTACGTTTCTCTTGTCATCTCAGTCAGAAAGAGATCCTCCACAAACACAGCCAGCCTGCCTGTCAAACTTCCCACCAATGTCCCACATTATAAACACACGACATGGTAGGGCTTTCGAAAGCTAACCAGCTCACTCAGAGGTGCGACATGCAAGCCAAATACCCACGCTGTGGCTTCAGTTATTCAGTCATTAAAATAACTCTTTGTTGAAGATCATGATTTCTGTGTATCTTTCTCTTCTGCTTTTCTCTCTGTCAGTCAAAGACAGATAAATATCGCTGTGGGCAATCTCAGCTACTTTTTGAAACATGTCACTTTAATAGTAAAATGAGTTATTGAACAAACGCATAATTATTTTGCAGACGTGACTGATAATGTACAATTTTGCAGAAATGCTGACAGACACAGACCTCTTCACTGCTCTCTGCGTTTTGTTCTTGAAATGGTCCCGATGAAGTAGAAGTTGGCGGGCTTATCCGTGTCTTTCAGGGGTAATGCAGAGGAGGCTAAACCTGTCGTGGGACGTTAGAATGGAACAGCAAACACTGCACTTTTCCTTGAAATTATAATCCCTTATCTCTCCTTTGACTGAATCTGGTTGTGAAGTAATTATATAAATATTTACACATGATATACCCCGGAAGGAGGGTTTACAGGGGCTTGCGTGGTGGGAAATTACTTTCTGATAGATGTCCAAAAATAACAAACCGACAGCAAACACCAAAGTATTCTTTAAATTTCACCTCAGAAGTCAAGTCACTCACCCAACAAAAGGGTTCCACCTGGAGATTTACTCCATCAATACCAACATAGCTATAATTTTGCCTGGGCTAAACCTGCAGTTCTTCACATCTGAAAGACACGCATTAGCTGTAAACTAGCCGTGTTATTGCAGCTAACATTGCCTCGTGTTTGATGTGCCCAAGTTTTTCCTTAGCCCTTTAACCACGACCAGACTTTGGCAGAAAGATCGTCTTTGATGAGCTTCCCTCTGTCCACGTTTTTTAAGCTCTGCAGTACAGGTCCCAGTACGGGGGAACTGATCACAGTACGGGGGAACACTCTTTTTAGGATTTAGGAGATGTTTTCTAGGGACTTGGACGTGGGGGAGACGTGGCAACCAGTATGAAAACAACAACAGCAACTTTGAAAATGAGCTGTGATTACTACCATCCTGCATTAATTGTTTATACAGTAGCCTTTAGGACACAAACGTAACGGGGACTCATTCACGCAGAAGCTTGGATATTTTAACATCAAATTCACTTTGAAGGTCAAATTTTATCAGCAGTAACATGTAATGACAGCAAAAATGGGTTGTAAGTAATGATAAGGTAAACTTAATAAATCAGGAAATCCATTGTGTCTGTGTCTGTGTGTATAAAGACATTAATTGTAAACACATTTCTTTGTTTCTTTGAATTTTGACAGGACAAATCTCATAACACAACAAACCTCATCAACAAAAAAATGTAACAGGATGGGTCACACTGGTAGATGCTAGGTAGTGAAGGGCGTCATTGTTCTGCCCCTGAGCAATGCCAACAAAAATATAAAGATTATGGGGGGGGGAAATCCTACCGTTGAAAACTGTATGCCCAGGGGCATTCTGCTTAGTTCAGTTGGCAAACCACCAAAGATCACAGGTTCAAATCTGACTGCAACAAGGGGTACGAGGGAGGCTTTGCTCTGCCCAGGAGGGAGTGGGATCTAAGCTGGTCTGGGGCGTTCTCGACTCATGGCAAACAGTGATGCCCAGTGGTTTTCTGTGGACCAGCATCCTCTGAAACAATCTGCAGTTTTCAGTCCGCTGTGGGAGCTTTTTAAAGCCAAAATACAAACCAGTACATGTTGAAATACAAAGCGCATACAAACTCTATGGCGATAAAATGTGACTACTTCTAGGGTAAAGGAATACATAAGAAAAGGCACATAGCTCTCGTTCACAATGATCATATATTAACTGTGAGGAGGGTTACTGCTCACTGCGGTTACTCAACCAGATAAATCAATTCGTCAAACAAGCAGAATTCACACTGTTTCCAGGCCTGTTTTACAAGAAGCACTAGGTCCTAATTTCATTTCGGACAATGAACCCTGCCTGGTCCTGCCTTTTCTAAAATTTTGGTAAAATTGGCAACGGAGAAAGAGCAGTGTCTTTACCTATATTGTTGTCTCATGTAATCCTGGGGTGTTTTAAATAAGTTATGACCAGTCTTTCACAAATTCAAATTTAAATGACCGAAGTAATCAGCAACAATAAGAGGGTAACATATTAAATATCACACACAGTTCTTTTTTAAGAGCTGCAGAGTGACAGAGAAAATTGTGCAGTCCATAATGATTTATGCAGAACTGAACAGCTGTCTGCAACGCTGTTAAAACCATTTGTGCAAAATATCAGTAATAGTATTAATGCTAGTCTGCGTTTAAGCAATCACACACACACACACACACACACACACACACACACACACACACACACACACACACATACACACACACTCTTGCTCACATGCTCTCTCTATCTGCACACAGGCACACACACACACACACACACACACACACACACATACAAAAACTCACATACACTCTCACATACATACAGACACTCTCACACACACACACACACACTTTCTCTCTGCACACAGGCGTACACACGTTCACATACACACTTAAAAGCTAAAAATAAACAAAGCAACTGAAATTAATTCAAGACATTACCCTCTGGCCTTGTTTATGAGTGTGTGCATTTACATCCAAATGGCAACGTTACGTGGCCTAGACCTGTATAGCTCCCGGTGTCAGCAGTAATACCGTACGTGAGAAAGACACCATTACAGAATGATAACGAGGAAATGTATTTCTATAGCTCAGAAAAAAGAAAAGAAAAAACACAAGAAAACAGCTTTCATTTATCAAATGTATGGTTTTTTAGCACCCCCTACTGGATAAAACTATTTCAGTTAACATGGCTGCGTACGGGCAATTACATATTTATTTTAATTTTTATTATTGTCTCAAACCTTCATATTCGTTATGCATGCATTAGTAAAATTTTACAATTTAACAAGTAACATTTTTAAGCAATCTAATTTAAATTATGGTTTTAATTAAACTTTAATTAAACTTAAAATGTGTTATGCAACCATATTTTTATGATGTCTGTTTTACGTGTTTTTTCATAAACTGTGACTGACTAATTAATCCATAAAAAGCCACGGGGCAGAGAGCTCAGACTTCGTATTAAAACGTGTTGGTTTTGTTTGTGCGCTTCAATGACTATTTAACAGGTGCTTTCTATGGTTCCGCGGATATAAGTCACGGGAGCATGTTAGAGATCAGTTTTCATTGCGTGTTGTCATAAACGGTGTCATTTTACAGAATCCGTAACGCATGTCTATTCTGTTGGGGTTAAAATGGAAAATTAAGGTAATTCTGGCTGTGACATCGTTTCGTAATTAGTTAATATCTGGTTTACTCTGCTAGAATGTTGTTTGCTAGATTCATTTTATTTCTTTGGGATTGACCAGTTTCCTAATTAGGTTGCTATACAACTGGCTGTATTCTGATTTCTAGCTAAAAAACAAATAGTATCAATTTACTAAACGCAATTTTAAGATAATTTGTTAGCGAGTAGACACGGGTTTTTTTTTTTGGAACTGGTGTAACCGTTTTTTTTGGAACGGTTGTAAAACAAAGAAAATTAAAGATACTGTTATATTGATATGTCGTAAAACTGCTGTCCATGTGCATGCAAGGCCGAACAACAGTATTAAATATCAAAATGTGTTATTTATCTAGTTTGATTTAATACGATATTGTATTAAATGTAAAAAAAAAAAAAAAAAATTTGTGAAAATAAACTGATGGTGCAGTACTTGGATCGGCCAGAAGATGTCCGCGATGGACAAAAAAAGAAAAGGTTCATTAACCTGGATTTCTGCCTCACGCAGATGCTGTAGAAAAATTTCCTCGCGAAAAACATCGCTGTGAAATTATCTGTGTATTACTAGCACTGTAAAGTGAAATTTACCAGAAAGACCCACACAAGTTAAAAAGCAGGGAGTCTAGACCCCGATGTGACGGTTTTTCTGGGCCGTGTAGATGACGTGGTAGCATCAGAAGCCCTCTGAGCCGCAGATGGGTACACATGGACAGATGGACAGATGGACTTACCAACTGTGCTGGCATTCAGTTCAAACACATGACAAAGATCAGGTGAGGCTAAAATTAGCATGCGCGACACAAAGGTCGTCGAACTCCACTCAGAAACAAAAAAGCACATGTAAAATGGCCTTCCACGTACATTTTTGAATGGTACAATTTGACAACACAGATCCGCTATTGAAGAAGCAGCCTTTATAAGATTTAATGGCTGGGAAAATGAAAATGTATTTAGAATATTAACCCCTGGATAACTGTCTTGAATAAATTATATGCGTACGTTTGATTGTATAAAGCCTAGAGCCCAGTCGTAATTCTTAATACAATACAAGTTTAAGTAGTATTGATACGGCCCTGGGTGATAAGGGTTATGTTGGCTCAAGAACACTACAGTTAATTACACGGGAAGTCGGGAAGATTGTATGTGACGCTCCGTTGGATGGAAAATTTCCACTAAACCTATCATTTTCTCCTCTTCAGTTCTAATGCACTTTAACAGTAAAGACACAAACTATGTAGGCAAAATGAAAAAGGGTTGATTTTTTATTTATTTTAACTCCCCCGTGTTTTATTTTACAGACGAAATTGCCTCGATTTTCCTCCTTTTTTGCCAATATTTGTAAATTCAGGCAAGCTTGCTAAGTTCATTGCTGCGATTTCCGAATCTCTGTTGAATCTTTGCTAAAGCACTGACACAATTAGCTAACTCACTGGTAGCAATCCATGTACCAATGATCATATTAAACTGCCTGCCATTTAAAACTATTGCATTCACACCAGCGTCCCGTAATTATCTGTTCCCATCCACACATACAGTACAGTAGTTTTTAAATACAATTCAAGGCTTATATTTTATTGAAACTATTTTGGATTATTAGCTATCTTCGACACGTGTAGGTTTACACACATGTGCGGTTATAACAATCAGCATTGTTTACTATATGTGATTCATTTACTGTAAAATGTATCTCCATAGTCGCTCAATTATCTTTTAATTGATATCAGGTGTTTTTATCCAGCGACATACCGATAGAAGAGTCCGGTCGCGTTTCTCTCTTCCTGCAGAAGAAGTCATAGCTTCCTTCACAGAAACACCGAAAAAACTGTATCTCTACTGTAATAGATTTTGTTTAATACGAGGCTGATTACTCGGACAACCTGATGCAGCTCTCCAGTTTAAATTGATTATATCGGTGCTGTTACACATCGCTGGCCCCATACCCCCTTTAATCAGAGGTGTTAACATCCACAGACTTGATTATAGAAAACCGCCGTTTATTTTATTTATGGGGCCCCATGCTAATTACACCTGTCTTACAACACAGATGTAATTAAATCCATTGCGAGATGAGAAAAAATAGCTACATGGTGAAAGCCGCTCTCCATTTTTGTGTTATAAATGTCCCCTCATGTCATTGTGCTATTTCTCTGTACAGTCAGCAGCAGAAGTGTATGTGTGTGTGTGTGTGTGGGGGGGGGTGTACTGTTTTCCTGCCTTCTGTCTTAATAATCTAGAGTAAAAATGAAGTTTCCTGCCAATGATATCGTCTGTTATATCTCCCTTTAAATGCAGTCAATGGAAATTCCAAAAATAAACCCCTCCCGATGTTTGTAAATAACCGGCATTTCCACGACGGATCAAACGAAGTTGCAACCACAACAACTATAGCTCTGACGCTGCATGTCGTGACAGCAGTTACGCTGCTTCAGTGCGCCACAATGGAGATACTACAATCCGAATACGGATCTCATTCCTATAAACTCACCAGTGATCGCTGGGTGAGATAACCGTAAATTCCAACAGTTGCTGGACTCAGGTCCCAAAAGACAGCGGCTCTTTCATGTTGCTACCTGTCGGTCGGGCATCCATTCTCCGTTGTGTTTTATACGTTTCTCATGTTTTGACTTTTTTTTAACTCATGTTTTCAACAAGAAACTAATTGTGCGTTTAGTAGTGGCCCGCGCGTGAGCGGCGCAAGTCTTAGAAGCTCTCTTACAATTATCCTCAAACGTAACTACTACTACGAGCAACGTAACCAATACCACAACTAACGTAACTATTACTCCAATGTTCTACTCTACAAGTCAACCAGGTGGTACGCCGTAAATATTAGATATGTAAAACATAATGTTCATTGTTATAGCTGTACCACTCTAAGTTTGTATAACGCCAACTTGTTTAATACATATTTGCAAAGTTGAATGATATTTAAACGATACTGGCAAAGGTTGCTCATTTCTACGGCAGCATGCATTATAGGATGGAAGCGGAAATTATTCTGCCAATCAAAAAAATCACAGAAGAACACAAGCCGATAAATTACTGTCGAGAATATTGTGACTCTAGAATACAGTTAACTACGACTGGAGCTAGAAGCTAGTTGTGCGCAAGACTGCATGTACTAAAAAAAGTTAAAAACATCACCTTCCTAACACCTTCTGCACCATATTCCCATTAACCGTTTAATCAGGGAGGTAACCCAGAAGTATTGTGTTTACTTAGGCAGTGTATTACTTCTTTACCACCAAGGGAACATTTGATTGATTGTGGTACCTATTTTGATAGATTTTCTTTTTGTCCTTTTTAACTGTAGTTCTGTCTTACATTTAATTCGGTTTTCTTCGGATTAAGCTGGTCACTGTGTAAACATCACTCTGAGAAAACAATCTGCAGTGTCCTGTGACCTGAAGAACAGGTTTCGTTTTTTCTCGCAAAATGTGGAAATAGTTTGTGTGGCCCTGTGCTTGAGTGGCGCTTTTGTGCAAACACCGTGCGCGTCAGACCGCTTGGCTGCAGTTATAACCAAGATAACGTGTCCGTATGTAACTGATTGCTGTTTGCTGACGGATCGGAGACACGAAGATCCCGTGCGTTGGAGGTGAAAACTGACATCGTGAAGCAATCCGGGAAACGCAGGGAGGTCTGCAGCCAGCGAAATACGAAACCGTTTTACAAAATCGCTAAACCTGAACTCTCCGCGTTTGAATACTCTACAATAGAATACCCAAGTTCTCGATTACGAAAATATCACCTTACAGAACAGGGTTCATGACAGTAATCTGTTTGTCAACATCGACTTTTGTTTTAGTTGGAGCAAAAGGGTCCATGCTGACATTTCCAAATTTAATCGTAACGTTTGCTTATGGTAGGAACTATCGACATATTCACAAATAAACGACTTTGATTAGAGATTCCTGGCGAGTTTGCCATCTGGCTTGTCTGAGGAGCTGGGAGCTCTTTATGGTGAACAGTTGTTGTCAAGGGCCCTGGCCCTCTCTGCTACGTAACCTCTGCTATGTCGGAGGGCTGTATTTTGTTCAACCCCATTAGATCTCACTGAGTGTTTGCGATGGCACTGGTCCAGTTTGGGCCGTTTTCACTTCCTGAGCCCTGCTCTCCCTTTCGGACTTCTGTTGAGCATGGTCTAATTTAAGGCTTACTAGATAGAAAATTAAAAAAAATAATATTCCCTTCCCACGTATTCAATTCAATATTTAAAGTTAGCTACCAGCAACACAGATGAAGAAAAAGGCTTACTTGATAGACAAAGAGATTTAGCCAAGCATATTCACAAACCCAGACAGTTATTTGTGATGCATGACTGCAGACAAGAGAGCTTATCAAAGGTGGATTACGCCAGTTTTCACCAGTTTTCAATGGCGATGTGTTGTGTGACTGATAGACAGGTACTAAAGCGTTGACTGATTTGTTTGATTAAGAAACCCCACTCCAGGCTCCTTGATTCTGTTTACCACGGTCTTCTTACAGTACCCCTGAACCAGAGCACATCGGAATGAAGACTCAAGTTTCTCTGGAACCGCTCAAGATTCATCTGAATTGACGAGGATTTTTTCAGAGTTTGGCACAGCCCTGGTTTCATTCAACGTTGGCAGGTTTGAAAACTCACGACTTCCTGTCCCCGTCATGAGGAAAAATATGCTAGGTCAGACATATAGGGAATCGTCAGTTTTCTGGAGTCTCTGGTATCTCTCATATTCGCCAGTCAGTATAATCTGTGTGAGGTTTAATTGTGATAATAAAGGACCTGTTGTATTGTTCTTATTTTGTCTTCCTTATTTCTGTATGGCTGAATTGAACACTCGCTATGTTCTTAATTTTTGTTCCCTGCCTCACTGATTCACTGTTTATTCCTCTCAGCACTCTGTCCTGGAAGTGTTTTTCCCAGTGCTTCTGTGTCTTGTTCTGTCCAGGGCTCTCCGCTCAAAAGAGACCTTTAACTTCAGCCAAGCGTCCCATGTGGTTCACCCCCAGAGCCCTTTGGAACCCGATAAGCTTCAGTAACACAAGAGGGAGCGTTTTATCATCCGCAGGAAAACTTGCTTCCAAAGAGAATTATTTCATCGGCGGGGTCCTGCTGTCGCGGGCGTTGTGTTGCCGCGGCGACACCTGAGCACTACCCTCTCTTGCCGGCTTTTTGTCCTCCCCCTGGGGAGGGGCATTCGACCGTAAACTACTCAGGCAAAAAAAAAAAGGTGAAGCAAGAAAGCTGGGCTAAGATTTTAGTCAGGAGAATTTAGTCCGAAAACAATGGAGTTCAGTGAAGGCAGGAGCTTCCATGTGAACGCCATGTGACTTATAAAAAAAAATTCCCTATGAAAAGGAATTTATATTACACTGGACGCTAATAGCAAAAAGTGACACGATTGTGATATAATCATTGAGTCACCTTTGTTTCTGTGATTCACAAGTGGCTTAGAAATGTACTACGTTTGGAAATGTAAATGGCCATATCTGTTGTCGGAAGCTGAAATAAGTGTTGGGATTTATTAACGTATGTAGCAGGATACTGAAAGCTATCTGAAAAGCTGTCTGAAAGCTAACATTTTTGCAACTTTACCGGAGAGTGGCCTATTCGACTTCACTGAATGAGGTCTCCTTGATTGGCGACTCTCCACTGGTCATGTAGGAATGGTCAGCAATTCAACGGGAGACTAAACGCAATGGTTGACAAGTTGATCTGATGATGATTTTAATGATATTACTGATTCTAAACATTTTCCATAGTAAGGATTTTGGTTCACCAACTCTCAGTCTGACCCAATTCTCATGGCTCTCAGCTATAATTTTTATATATATATATATATATA
>JAOVYW010073876.1:0-19805 GCA_025775045.1 Hiodon tergisus
ATTTATTGTTAACATAATAATATTAATGTTAATATAAAAATATTAGAACTTGTGATGGACAGTAGGAGGTGTAATGGTTAACGGTTCAAGTCCCATCCCAAGGTGCTTAACCCTTCTTAAGTGCGTCAATAAATATATATCTTAATACTTTGACAAATGCAGAAATTGTAAACTGATGCTGTGATATTGTGATAAATCGTGGTTGTACCCATCCTGAGACAATAAAACATTTAATAAATAAGTCACCTAAAACTAAAAAATAACAATTCAACCTCAAAATCAACAAGAAACGTCATCTTTAATAAGTTTATGCTGGAATATACTTATAAAAGCCTGCCATTTGTACAGGTAGGGTGATGGCCAAACCCAGTGAAATCCACTCCCTCTTCTCCTTTTCCTACATTGAGGCATTTCCTTTTACGTAGTACCATTAGCTTCAAGTGATGAGGCTGTATAGACAACGAGTGCTGCAGTTCTAGTGTTAGGTCTAAGATTGACAATAAAACGCACTTTACAAGTTCACGCCACAATGTTGAGGATCGTTGTGGAATCTGCTAACGGTCTTCCGAAAAAGAAACTTGGAAGTCCTGACCCTATTACAACTATAGTTTTTAGAGGTGAGTTAAGTTGTTAGTCACTGTTATAAGTTTGCTCTATTAACCTTTTTTAAAATCCCGTTACTGTGAATACACTAGCGACTGCTGTTGTATTAGCATTTTTTTTAACGAGATTGTCTTTGGCAAACTTTTAAATTGTTTTCTCAATGTATAAAATTTAGCATAATCTAGTAGCTTTACGCTTTGTTAGAGTTCGCCAGAGTACTAACTAAAGTGGGCGTAGTAACTTGGGAACATTTGATGCACCACGTACCCCAAAATAAATAGATTCACGGCTTGTGAAAAATTTAAACTTTTAAACCTAAAAGCCAATACCTATTTGTGTACTAGATATTCGCTAAAACTTTTTACAAGTAAAGAGTGTTGCCTATTATTAGGACACCAACCTCTCGGAATTGGAGAGGATGTTTTACAGCATTGTTCTGGATGTCAAGCCGTGAAATTCATCTTTGTAAACTCTAACAGCCAATTAATTATAATATGTCTATACTGATTCCCAAACAAGTAAGCAATGTAGCTGGCCACAATGAACAGCATCCTTTTGCAGACAGGCGTGACCACATTATCCTAAATTAATCATGTAAGGATGTAAACAAGTAAACATGTTTATAAGCATTTTAATGAGACTGTTATGTTTAGCAATTTGTCATTAGGAGTGACAAAAACTGTCTTTTTTGTTTCTTCAACTTATGTTGTGGTATCTGTGTAGCTTTGGGTTTGGATTTTAGGAAAATTTTGACATCTGCGGTAAATTCTTGAATAAGTTATGATTGATTTATTGATCATCTCCAGACAAACAAAAAAATCTAAAACTTTATTTGCTAGAGGTCAAGTATCAAGTGTCAAGTGAAAATATTCCTATATTTTCAGGTGAGAAGAAAAAAACCAAAGCTGTTAACAATGAATTAAATCCAGTGTGGAACGAAGTAAGTGCTGTGATATAAATGTATTTAAAGAGCCAAGTTTTTCAGAAAGAACATGACACTTTTTTTGGAATGTCAAACGTTGCTTGATCCAATAGACGTGGAAACGAATTGCAGCAACTGCATAATTATAGTTTGTATGACTCACGTCCACTCCACCTTCACAGATTGTCAGATAATGTCTGCAGTCCTGCACAGCGTTCTAACACATTGCACAAGATGATAATGCTCTCAGAAAAAATGAATTTAGATTTTTCGAGTTATCTGTCTCTCGTTGTTGCAGTGAAAATTGTGGATGCTGATTAATAACTGAAGGTGTCTTTTAATCACGTGCAGGTCCTTGAGTTTGATTTGAAGGGTTCGCCTCTCGACTCTTCCTCGTTCATTGACGTTGTTGTCAAGGACTATGAAACCATTGGAAAAGACAGGTGTGTTCTTTAACAGTACTCCTTACATTGGTGCTACTTTACTTGCATACTGCTTGGAGACTGTTGGGGGCTGAGCAGAATCTAATGAGTGCTGAGAAGCACAGCAGAACATTGTTACATTATGAATGTCTTAGGACCGTGTGCTCAATAAATGTATTTTCGGGGATCAAAATACACACAAAGGCAAAAAGCTAGAAAAATTTGATGACGTGAGGTTAGGCCCTGTACTTTCCACCATTCACACCATGTTCTGGGGTTTTTGGGTATTCAGTCCTTCACCTGTTGCACTGGGTTGTGTCAGTGTCTTGGCATTTCAGTTGGCTGAAAACTGTAAGCTAGAGGAGCAGTAGCTGCCTGGGCAAGCTTGGTGTCACTCCCAGGGGCAGTTCTGTTTGTTTCCTTCGTCTTTTGTTTAACTGCCCAGGATTTTAATGTCTGCTGCTATCTGCGTTTTCTTTGTTAGCTTGCCTGGTATTCACATATTCCGCTACCATTTTTTCTAATTGTGATGACATGTCAATGAGCCTGCATACAGCGTGCTGACTGAGACCAGCAATGAAACAAATAATGTAAGAACGTGACTGCCACAGAGCATTGTAGAACAATTTTAGTGGATCACAATTAAACTCCTAAACTCCTTAAATACACTTGTCTTCAAACTTCATTGTTGACTCCATAGAGCATCCACACCCTTGCACTGTGTTGAAACATGCTTTGCTATGTGATCTGTCTTGCAGCAACAAGGTAATTTCTTTTCTTTTTTTCATGGAGAGAAAGTAACAGGTTCTGGTAGCTGCGAATAAATAATGACCTTTGAGCATTTTTAGTTACCTGAAGGGGCCAGTAGGTGCTGTTATGCCCTTAATATATATGCTATATATCCCAACTATACCTGAAACATGAGCCTAGTTGATTATATTCTAAAATAAATTGAAATCCCTTCCTTTAAAGCTTAAACCCCTTTCTTATTAAAACCAAGAAAACAAACTGAATTCATGAAAAGAAAATAGGATTATTAGAAAACAAACTAGGAAGTAGTTCTATATTAATTTTACATTTCTTTTCTCAATTTTACCAAATTGAATCAAATACCCTAACTCATATTTAACCCACTGCTAAGACACATGTGTTTTCTGTCAAATGTTTGAAGTTTAAACAGATGAATGATTACAGCTTAAAATGAAGGTTTCAGGGCAGCATAAAGTCTTGTCATGTGACAGTGACTTTTCATTCTAAAATTTCCACATGAAGAAAGACCGAGCACATATGGTTTTTATCAGGGAAGTGTGACCAGTTCTGAGTTTACTCAAATAAAATCCCTACTTTTTCAATAGGTTTCTCTATTCCCTCTTTTTTCCTTGCAGATAAAAAGCTTTTAAAGGATTAAAACGTGAATTAGGTTATGATTATGTAAAAAAAAAAGTAAAATTTTATGTTTTCTTTAATAAAAAAAAACAGGCCCTTTGGACTTAACAATCATAGCACTAAACAGGAAAGATTTCCATTTAGTAATGCAGTGATACAGTCAGGCTATCCGAGGGAGGAAAGTGCCTGCTGACTTTTTTCCAGGATATCTCGGTATTTTGTAACCTAGCAACAAAGGAAAAGAGATTTAAAGCATGCCTTCGCCGACTGGTTGGTTTGATAATGCTCTTGAATTAACGGAAAATGCAGCTGGTAAGGTTAACCTAAATTTTTCTTAGTAAAAGTCGACTTTTTATTTTCTCTTTGTGAGGGTGCATTCTGGGGAAATAAATGACATAATTTAGGTAATTACAGTCTAAACACGGCTACAAACATTCAGTGCTATGTGTAGTCATGATCGGGAACTAGATCTAAAGTTAGGCGTGGTAAGCACTAAAGTAGGAAGTGGAGTCTACAGATGTGTTAGCGCACACTCGTATTACCTCTTGTTAATTCAGCTGCATTCCAAGTTGATACGGTCACACGTAAGAGAACCCCCGGGTTGTTTGAACATGACCCCGGACATGTTCCGAGTTTTACAAAATGCCTTTGCTCAGTTCTGGCCATCGCCTTGATAAATGCAATAAGTACCTCTATGACATACGTGTAGAATACATAGCTGTTTTCTTTTAAAAAGTCGTTTAATCATTCCATGGTCGTGATATTGCTGATATTGATTTATTTTATGTAAAGGACACCTCATGGGTGTCTGAAATGTCAGATGTGACAATAATGCAGGCTTGAAATGGACTATATTGTAAAGTGAGAAATTGCACTTATTTGCCAAGTAAACAAATTTCTGAACATGATGGGTGTGAGTAGCAGTGGGCCATGACTCTGTAATGTTATCAGTAAAGCTTCAACAAGGTAGCAATTGAGGAAGGGTAATTCATTTGCATCAATTCATTTGGGAGACCCTATCACCCAAAGCGACTTGCATGGCCACCGTGACTTAATGAATCTGGTGCGAAGGACTTGGAAAGGTAATTAGTTCAGGTATCCTCAGCATAATGACACGCCTGAGTACACAATGTCGAACATGGATAGTATCTCCTGTATTGCAAACATCCTGCTTCTGTGAAAATGTGACTGGAAGAAACAGGCTAAAGACACTTTAGTGACCACTGGCTCTGCACAATTAGGTCATTGTGACCACCCCGAATCTGTCTGTCAATGCTTAATTCATTGTACGAAAAAAATGCTGATGCAGATATAAAATGACTTGCCAGCACTGACATTGTGCTGAAATAACTAACTGAGAGACGTTTTAAGCTGGGTTTCCAGTGCTCCTTCAGAAGTAATTTGTCAGACCCGCATCATTGCTGCACTGACGCAGTAGGATTTGTTTATCGCACAGAAACAAGTATATGTGGTAGATGTTATTGCCATGCACCAAATGCGGGACCTAGGAGAATCCCCAAAACTCAAGTGCTGTGAATATTATACTGACGGTCAGAGCGACTAAAATGGGTGCATGTGATGGATGAGCTGCAGTCCTTCGCAAAGATATTTTTAAACTTGCAGAAACATCAGACTCTTGCATTTTGGGGGTGGCTGTAGCTGAGATGTTGATGCCTCGTGTCATTGAGGTTATAGGTGGGACTATTTGTGTAGGGATGAACAGGCCGCACCAGGAAATGGAGCAATGGGTGACTCATTATTTAAAGCTGCATATTCTGACGGGAGCTTCCGGTTTACAAGCAAATATCCCAGTTACAGCTGCCAAGGAACAGTAGATGTTCCATTTGTATTTATTATTCCTGACTGCATATAACCTTCTGCTAAACAATAGTTCCTGCTAATTGTGCGCATTCTCAGAGGATGCAATATAAAAAGAACATTGCAAATCTAGTTGGTTGAGTGGCATGTTTGCTTTTGGAGGTGCTTTTGTGTGCAATCGCCACAGTGTTTTCATGCAGCATACGGATTGTCCCTTGGGCATACGTTCTCTTGTGGCTTAGCACTGCCCTGGTTGTGGCAGAGACTAATCCCGCCCAGGTTTTAGTGTGGGGAGTCAAGACGGGCCAGACTCCGGCTGTTTCCTCGTTCTGGATGGAGGGAGTGGCCATCCAGCGTTAGAAAGGAAAAACATGTCCTGGTGACAGATATTCTCATTTAATACTCCACATTCCGCTTACGCAAAAATATTATTTCACAATAAGAGGCAGGTATAATTTCGTATAAATGTCTCAGTATAAGATTGAATTGATTTTTTTTCTTTAAAGTAGATTGAGAGAATTAGTTTTATATGTATTTATGTAAATATACAAAACCCAGGTGTTTAGATTGGCTCAGTTATCTCTGGAACCACCTCACCATTTGAGATATTTATTATGGATCAAGGCGGTTAACTCCTGATGATGTGACTGGTATCTTGTAATATATCCTAAAAAATTTCATAACATTTTAGCAATACATTCAAACGTATTATACCAAGGAAATAAGCCAAATTACACACTTCTATAAACTTCTGTGAGAAATGAGACATGACGTAGGCTTTGTACAAGCCAATAATTAATAACAAAAAATCAGTTCATGTTAATCATACTAGTGCAAACTTACATGAATTCCCCCTCCAGGATACTTTATAAAATGTGTAAGAAGGGGGGTCCAGTCTTAAAGAATACAACAAGTTTTTGTGCACGGTACATCCTGATTCCTTTCCACTTCCACCTTTATTTGTATTATAGGCCCATTGGCTCTGCAAAAATTGCCCTGAAAGATCTAGCAAGTGGCCAAGTAAAATCTCTCCCATCAAAGAACCTGGCACTTGTTAATGAAAAAAGTCAGGATATCGGGGTAAGTCAAACTTTTATTTACGTGCACGCCAAAAGCGACCGTGTTCTCATATTGTAAGAGAACCTTAATGTGTCATTTTGAACCTTGCTAGCATTTAAAAAGGAGGTGCCACATCGTGAAGTGGTTAATAATTGGTTAATAATAATTTGTAGCAAGCTGGGTATATGTCCAAAGCTAATTAATCTAATGTATAACTCACAATTTGTGTCAACATATGAGGAGAATGCAGACGCATTTATATTCAAAGTAATGAAATAACTTAATGTTAAACCAATGAGTACCTTGGTTAATGAAGGTTACACTGGCAGTGCAGGGATTTGAATCTGCTTGTTGCAGATCAAGTTTGTTATCAAGTACACAGCCTTAATTACTAACTATACTTCTTTACAGCCTACACAATTTAACGGTTAATTTTTATTTAAAACCAATTTACCTGGTAGTTAAACTTGAAGCGACTTCAAAATAGGTAGGTTAATTTATTCAACAGATACCTAACTTCTTTTTTTTTTCAGGCTACCATCAATTTAGTAATTGGATACGAGCCACCAGCCAACGCCCCTACCGATCCAAATAATCCGGCTGCTGGAAACCTTGCAGCTGGAGATACCGGTGAGAAAACGTTGATAAATAACTGCGGGATTCACAAGTTAGTATCTCTTTTAAACTCTACTTCCCTCATGGAAGGGAATTACAACACATCTGGGCAAGAAACCATTGGTATGTTTAAATATTTATAAGTATACATTTACGATTTGTTGTGTAATTTATATGTGAGATTTTTAAGCACACACTGGTATTTTCAAGTTTTCTACCTAACTAACGTCTTGGCAATATTATTACTTGCACGAAAAGTCTTTCTTGTTGAAACGTAAATGTAAACACAGCTTTGCAACGCATCGTTGCATTTTAAACTTGCATTATTTTTTAATAAAGACCGACTGGGTTTGACCTGAATGCGCAGTGGACAGGACAGGTTTTTTTTTTTTTTTTGTCGTGGAAGATTATTCGTGAGTTACACAAAAGAATAACTGCGAGGCGCGTAACTCCTAAACGTCCTGCGGGTCTAACCGCAGCGTCTGACAAAACGAACCTGCTCCTTTCAGTCTGCGTTGCGATTTACCTGCTGTGACATGCTAAGATCGTCTATTCGAGTTCACAAACAGAAGAAACTGCTCACAGCTAAGGATGTTTATGGGCAACAATTTATCTATTGCATACTCTTAAATATGTTAATTTAACAGGTGGTTTGCTATGACGTTGTTTGAACAAATGGGAAGGTAGGACGTCCCTTCATAGAGCTCTGTAGGAGTTACAAAAATTAGCAAAATGAGATTGGGTCAGATAAGTTCCTCACCACCACAGTCATACACCAAATTAAAACTTACTTTGAATTAAGGTAATAAATGTTCATACATTTTTAGACTTCAGAAATTATTGCCAAGAGCTCCAAGAGCCTTCCTGCTTTTTAGATGGTGACTGACTTGCAAGTTGTGTATATTTTAAGACTGAAACCTGAACAATATCCAGCATGTTAAAGATGCCTACAGATAAATTTATATCACCATGGTCAGTTGCAGGGAGATATTTAGTCAAAAGTGTTGCATTGCCTCAATGCAACATTTAAACCAGAAACTAAAGTGCGTTTACGTCATGCATTCTGAGTTCCGGAAAGTTTTTATTTATTTATATTAACATCAATCCCATAACAAAGTTGAATGCCTGTTGCAAATTGGCAAAAAGCTTTTCCAGAATACTATTAAGTCTATATCAATGTAATTTAGACTTTTTAATTGTGACCCGTGTTTATGTTCCTTTGAGTTAATTTTATATTGTCTGGTTAAATCATTTTCAAATTTGACAGCAGTTCTGGCAAGGTTAGTAAGGAGGAAGTCAATTTTCCATTTGACGAGTGTCGTTTATGCTGGTTGCTAATGAAGTGTCGCTGTCATTTTCACTACACAGAATCAATACCACTTCTATATTTACTGTCACTAGTTTGTACTTCTAAACTGAAAATGCCCAGCAGCCTGTTCACCCTACAATCTACCAATAAATCTACAACTAGTGCAAGTGTCATTGATCTTTTACCTTGACTCAAGGTAAAGTAACATGAGTGGAATTTAAAAGAACAGTTTTTATCGGTCAGGATCAATTGGCATTCTAACATCTGTATCTGGGAGCAAATGGTAGACCTGAGCCAGCCAGATGTTTGTTGTGCCAAGAAACAGGATGTTCCAATTGCTTTTTTTTTTTTTTCCCCATTGAATGCATCGGGTGTTGTGACAAAGTGTGATAAGATGAGATAAAGGGCTTTGTGGTGGTTTGTGCCCTGCAGGAGGAGATGGAGGTGAGGAGGGGGATGAGGATTTCCCTGACGGGGGACAGGCGGGAGCATCAGGACCCTCTCCTGGGCAGCCTGGGAACCCCAATCAAAGGGCACTCCAGAAGAACAGGAAAAGGAATCGCCCTCTGACCAACAAACCTCAGGACTTCCAGGTGTGTCAAATCCCCGGAGGGTGCCAAACATTTTATTCTGCACGCAGCCAAAGTATTCCTTGTATGTGCGCTGCTTTTCGCTGCTGTAATGTCGGAGTTATCCACTGTATTGATCTGGCTCAGTCTCCTTATCTTCCGTAACGTTAACTGAATATGAAATGACATGAAAGATGTCTTTCCTTTGCTTCGCTCATCTCCGTCAGATCCGTGTCAGAATCCTCGAGGGTCGACAGTTTCCTGGAAACAACATCAAGCCGGTGGTCAAGGTGAATGTATGTGGACAGACGCACAGAACAAGAATCAAGAGGGGGAACAATCCATTTTTTGACGAGGTAATGGCAAACAAATGGAGGTCTAATATAGCAAGCGACTATTTTTTTTTCAGTTGTTTTCGATTGTATCAGATTTTCTGACATCAGGTCTGGATTTATGATCTGTCAGTTTTGTCGTCTTTTCTTAAATCACTCCGACTCCTCTTGCCATTTCAACTCTCCTACGTAAGTTCCTCATATTTGGTTGAACGTTAATCTGAAAGGAGTCATGTAATTCTGGATACTCAGGTTTTTTTTTTTACCTCGTAAAAACTTTCCTTTTGCATCTGCTTTTCCCTGAAAACACCCTTAGCTTTAAAGTTGACTTCTTAACATAAATTACACTTCTGAAGTATTAAAATCCCAATGTTTTTTCAGATGTTCTTTTACAACGTGAACATGTTGCCCTCAGAGTTGTTCGATGAACATATAAGCATTCGGGTAAGTATAATGTGCAGAACGGGCAAGCTAAACGTCTTCAAATGTCAATGGATAATTGATTTTTAAAATATATATATTTATAATATTATATTTGATATTCTGTAGATGCGCTCAACATAATCTTATACATTTCTTGGTTAAAAACTAGCCACACCAGGATGGGCCCCAAAAGACTGTTGTCTAGTTTAAGAAAAAAATACAACACTGATTTTGCAGTGCAGTGGGTCTTGCAGGGCAATCTGACTTTAGTGAAGAGCTTGGTCAGGTGTGCGTTTGATTTTTTTCCCCCCCCAAAATACTTAATACTACTTTCTCTCATGCTACAGGTGTATGACTCCTTCTCTCTGAGAGCTGACAGTCTTATGGGGGAATTCAAGGTATTTCTTCATTTCCTCCTACAATCAATAAAAGCGGCCTATTTTACAGAAATAGTCTGCATGCAGTAACCGCTGATATTCTGATGGTCTGTTACACTGATGGTCTGCTGCAAGCCCCAGATTTCTTAAGCACACAACATAAATGTTTTTTTCTTTTTGTTTTTGGATTGTCATGTGTTTTATAAGTGTTTTTCTGTCTTCACGTGCCTCGTTTTTGCCCTGACCTTTACAGCTGGATGTTGGCTATGTCTACGACGAACCAGGTGGGTTTGCTCTCCCTTCACACCGTATGTCGCGGGCCTTCTTGCCGGCCTGATGTGTCTAACTTGTGTGCGCGTGTCTCCCGCAAGCTCACGCCATCACGCGGAAGTGGGTGCTCCTGAATGATCCGGATGACACCAGCTCAAGTGCGAAGGGATACCTTAAAATCAGCATGTTCATCGTGGGGACCGGAGATGAGGGCCCGGTAACATTTCTCCCATTGGCCAAAGCGGTGGTCGAGGCCTAACCTTTTCCTAATTTGCATGAACCCCACCGTGAATGCGACGCGGCGGCTTCTGTCATTGTCCCGACAGATTGCTGTGGGTATCGGCACCCATCAGAATTTTAAAAAAAGTTTGCGGAATGAGGTTATTTAAATTTTCCAACATGGAAGTGGTCTGAAACTGCGTGAAACGCGTGGTCTCAAGTATAGACAGATGCTCATGGTAAGTGACCTCGCTCTGCGTGTTATTTTGTGGACAGGTGGAGAAAAGGGAACGAGATGAGGATCAGGATGATATTGAGAGCAATCTGCTCCTGCCGGCTGGAGTGACGCTGCGATGGATCACAATGACTCTGAAAGTGTACCGGGCCGAGGACATTCCCCAGAGTATGACGCCTCTCCTTCTCCCCAGACCTACGATGCCGTCCTCCAGCCTCTAATGGGCTTCGCTGTGTTATGTACCAGTTGATAGTTCTTTGAGCCAAGAGGGTTGGCTGACGTTATGGAAATGATTCAGTTTTGCATGTGTAACGCAATATTTTACCGTCTACTCTTTTAGTGGACGATGCTTTTGTTCAGTCAGTCAAGCAAGTTTTTGGAGGGGATGGTGACAAGAAAAACCTTGTGGATCCGTTTGTTGAGGTTCACTTTGCAGGCAAAAGGGTAACCGTTTTCTGCAAGCATGAAAATTCTGTCTTGTGTCTGCCACCTGGTCCAAGTTTGGTTCTGTGGCATTTCCCGATATTACCCTGTGGTTAAACCGATCCTCTCGATTTTCAGCTATGCACCAAAATAATCGAGAAGAATGCAAACCCAGAGTGGAACCAGTTGCTTAATCTGCAGGTCAAGGTAATGTGGGGGAGGGGAAGGACTGAGAGCCATTGTTTCAAATGTAGCTGTTTGAACATTTCCAGCTTTAAATAACCCCTGTTTTACTGCAGTTCCCCTCCATGTGTGAGCGCATCAAACTGACACTGTTTGATTGGTAAGTTGGCTGGGAATCCCGCGGTCTGGGACGCTTGAGGGAAATTATTGACACTTTAGGCAGTTCATTTGAAAGTTGCTGTTAAAATCTTTACTGGGGATGTATGGTGCCTTTCATATGTATTCAGACCTCTGACCAATTCTCTCATTTTAATTAATTACACATGGTAGATTGGAATCTTGTTTATTTAAATCGCTGAAACTCAGTCATAATACTTGCGTAAGTATTCAACCCCTATGCTGTGGAGCCTCTCAGTGTACACTGAAATTGCCCTAAAGAGAACAAAATTACCTTACCGTTGGCCTTGATTAAAGTTGAGTGATTTTAGTTGTTAATTTCTGGATAAAAACCTCACTGTTGAAGGATCATTGGTCAGGCTGCAAATTTGTAAGAAAACCAAAGAGCATTCTAGCAAAGAGAAAGTCATACGTGTACATAGATTAGGAAAAGGGTACACGGTAATATTCAAATGTTTGGATATCCCAGTGAGCACATTTTGGATCTCTAATCTTGAAGTGGAAGCTGCATCACACCACTTAGGCACTGCCAAAAACAGGCTGTGCTTCAAAACTCAGAGCTCAAACGAGGAGGAGGCTTGAGAGAAGTCGCAGAGAGGCCAACAATCACTTTGAAGGAGCTACAGAATTCTGTGACTGGGAGTGGAATAGTGGTGCACCCATCAGCCGTATCAATAGCTCTGCATAACACTGGCCTGTTTGGGAGGGTGACTAAAAAGCAATTGCTCAAAACGAACCATCGGAAAGAACATCTGGAGTTTGCCAGAAAGCATGACGGTGACCCAGCTCCGATGTGAGAAGAGGGTCATTTGGTTAGATGGAGACGAAGATGGAGCTTTTTGGCCCGGACGGTGCTATGTGTGGCACAAACTCGATACTGCACATGCCTCAACGGGCAGCCTCGTGCTTCTCATCAGCAGTCACTGGGCCAAGGAAGAATGGATGGAGCAAAACACAGGGAAACGCTGCAAGAGAACCTGCTTCAGTCCGCTAAGAAGCTTCAGCAGGACAATGATCAAAATTTCACATGGTCAGGGGTCTGAATTATTTTGTAATTCCACAAGCTGTGCAATAAATTAAACCTGTTTACTTACTCCAGCCTGAATACGATTCTGTGTTCCTGTTAAGTTGATGTTGTTACTGCTTTAGTTTTTTTTGATGGGTTGTTGCTTCGAGCATAACGTAATGCAGTTTCTTTGTCTGGACTGTTGTCTGTGCTGGAGCAATCCTGATGGCGTGAGTCATCTGGAGGTTTGTGTAGGCACTCCCTCTCCCAGGCCGGGATTTGTTTGCCGTTGCCCAGTTCGGCTCTTTTAAGGCAATGGAAGGAAGTTTGAGGAAGGGGGGTAAAGATTATGTCAATTGTTGGCGTGCCCTTTGTGCGCATGCAGAATAATGCTGAAGGTGGATCCGAATGTGTTCCTTTTGTGCAGGGATCGGCTGACCGGGAACGATGCCGTGGGAACCACTTACTTAGATCTGACTCAAATAGCGTCCTCTGGTGGCGAGATTGAAGGTAAAGTTGGTGCACATGAGGAATATCTGACCCGTCAGCGCTTTAACTGATTGGTAAAGTACTTTTAAATTAAAATTGCTTTAGGCACAAAATGTATGTTCAGTACTTAATAAATCCAACTTCTGAGTGGGATGTTATGATAAAGGAACTAAATTGATTTAAATTCTTCGACGCAGTGGGCTAATGTGAGTTGATTTTCAGTTCCAATAAGTTGGTTACAGTTCAGTTGGAAGACCGTCTAATTTCCTTAGATTTTGATAAAAGACCTTTTAAGCACTGCGTCAAAATTTATTTATGGGTTTTTTTGCTTTTCTAACTGGAGTTTAATCCTGAATCAAAGTGGCATGACTCCAAAAAATGGATATTCACGACAGGAAATATAAATTATTATATATAACCTGAAAAGGAGAGCTGAAACCTGAACAATTGAGTAGAATTTCTCCATGATTATTCTTTTGAGTTATTCATGGCCTCACCTATACTGTTTCTTTTTCATTCAATACACAGATTCGGGATATGGGGGTTCTCCGTCACTTGAAGGTTTAACCATTCTATTGTTTATTATCCGGTGCTGATGTCTTGTCTAAATTTAACAAAAGTTCAGCTTCCGGCAGGCTAAATGGAAAAGAGTTCCATAAGGACCCAAAGTTGTGCCACTCAAAAGTTTACGGCAAGCATGTAGGCTAAACTAACCGGCTTGTGATGAATATCTTTCCCCTGCTCACTCCTCTGCTTTAATCTAACTGCAGGCTTGTAAAATGCATTCATATAAACAACCATGAGGAATGCATTTATCTATTCAATAAAGGCTTATTTTTGCATGTGGTTTGCTATTAACCTCAAACTGTGTGCGTTTAGTGTCCCGCTTTGTTTGAGCTAGCTTATGTACAACAATGGATGGGAATTCCACAGCGTGGTACCAAAACTCTTTTGTGAGAGTGGGCACTCTGTTAAAGAAAAAACACTTCTTCTTTTTTTAAATATACTTACGTGGTTGGTAAAATTATGTCCAGAATTATTTTGAGACCTGAACCGTTTTGCAGGACTATGTGAAGGATTGAATTTATTATTGTATCTGGTTCCTTGTTGCTAGGCAATCCCAACCTATGCTAAGTGCTAACTTCTAACAGCACGTTACGCTTCGTAAATAAGGCTGTTGAAGATGATGATCCTCAGAACGACAGTATGCAACGTTTAATTTGAGAGTTCCAATGGTACAACTCAGCGTTTAAGCTGTCTCTCCCACAGACTGCCATATTGTCTTTGTCAGTAGACTTTTCAGAGTCTCTCAAGTCCCCCTTTCTCTCAAGACTCTCTTTCTTCTCGTCTCTCAGGGAAAACAGGGGAGTCAGAAGTGGGATTTCTGCCAGCCTTTGGGCCTTGCTACATAAACTTTTATGGAAGTCTCAGAGAATTTACCGGTCTTCCAGACCCATATGATGCACTCAATTTTGGGAAGGTGTGTCCTTTAAAAAAAATTATATTGGAAAAAATGTGTGTGCGACTATATGTATGCATAAATAGTTTTTAATAAGATCACTGCTGTGATATGCAGCAACAATGGATGGATCATTGAAAATAATTGTAATTAGTTCACCCTCCTTATAAACAAAGAAAACGTCATTTTATTTGCACTTTTGATAATGAATTATTACTAATGTGAAAAAAAACCTTGTCTGTTTGGTAGGGGGAAGGGGTAGCGTACAGAGGAAGGCTTTTGGTCGAACTTGTGACTAAACTGGATGGCAAGATGGAGAAGGCCGTGGAAGACATCCCTAGTGACGATATCTTGGTGGTTCAGGTAACTGAATTTGGGAGGTTTTAAAAAAAGAAAAGACTATTACATATTATGGTGGCTGGTTTTCTTTTGTGGAAGACTTTTATAATGAATGCATGGTTGGTCTTTGCTGTAGAAAACCCAGCATTTATCTGATTGTGTGAAGATTTATCTAAATGAAATTTTTCTTCTTTTGATAGAAATACCAGCGGAGGAGAAAGTACTGTTTATGCGCCGTGTTCCATAGCGCCACCATGCTGCAGGAACCTGGGGAGCCCGTCCAGTTTGAAGTGAGCATTGGCAATTATGGCAACAAACTGGACACCACCTGCAAGCCACTAGCATCGACAACCCAGTACAACTGTGCTGTGTTTGATGGTGAGAGCCTCGAGGATCTCGGCCCAGAAAAGATCCCAAAGAAAACATAAGATTTATAAGTGAACTCATGAGGCCTCTTCGTAATGTTTTTCCATTAGGCAATCGCTACTATTACTTGCCCTGGGCTGCCAGAAAGCCAGTGGTTGTCATCACGTCATTCTGGGAGGACATAAGTCACCGTTTAGAATCGATGAACATCATTCTGTACATCGCAGATAGACTGGTAAGAGAGCTTTGCGTTTTCTGTGTTTAACTGAATACATTTTAATGAACTTTTTACTGGTGTTAAAGGAGACAGTTGTCTGTTGCTTGCGTGGAATTCAACGTGAATTGTTAACATTTTATTATATTGTAAGAACGGCACCCCCTGCCATACAAAATAAGCGCCCAGTGACGTGGGATGTGCTTTCAGCAATCTAACATCGCCTCACTGAAGTCTGCCATTTTGGCAAAAGCCCCTGAATCTTTTCTGGAAGACCTCTGGCTGAAACTGATCAACCAGGTCATGGAGGACCTCAGCAGGTAAAGTGAGGTTTCTCTGCTTCTGCTTAACCAGCCTCACGTATTGCCCATGTCACAATAGGAGCTGGTAGGAAACAAATGTGACCTTCTCTTCTTACGCCAGCTACCAGCTGCCGGAACTGGAGGGGAGGTCAAACTTGACGGCCCTGGATGTCCAGATAAAGAAGCTGCGCGACAGTACCATCCGTTCCATGCTGGAGGGGGCTAAGCACATGCTGGAGGGACCTGCAGACGTCAAGACTGCCCTGGCAGATGCTGAAGACTGGCTGGACAGACTGAAACAGATGGCGGAGGAGGTTTGGAGCACTGACTTGCAGGCCGTGGCGTCGCGCAAACCGCGTGGCATCACGTAAACGCAACTGAACTCGGGGCCTCTTCCCTGTACCCAGCCACAGAACAGCATGCCGGACGTGATCATCTGGATGCTGCGAGGAGAAAAAAGGGTGGCCTACGCACGGGTCCCGGTCAACCAGGTGCTGTTCTCCACCTCTGCCGTGGCCTGTGGGCAGCACTGTGGCACGACGCAGACAATCTTCATGCAGGTATCCCTATGCCTCTGCCGTGGCTGAGTCAGTCTAAGCTCCTGCTTTCTCCTCTGCATCTATTTCCACACCCTGTGTATTGTCGCTGTCGTCACTCATGCTTGCATTGACAACCCTGTCTATCTCTCAGTACCCCGCGGACAAAAACAAGGGCCAGAAGGTTCCGGTTCAGATCCGTGTCAACATGTGGCTGGGTCTCTCTACGCATGAAAAGAAGTTCAATAGCTTTTCAGAGGGAACCTTCAGTGTCTTTGCCGAACTGGTATTGAGACAATCTTATTTGCCGGATGAAAAAACTTATACCGCTATATATTTTATTGACATTATATTTTATATATTAATAATGAAATGAGCACAATGATGCAATGAAATGTGGTGCATAGCTGTAACCTCTCCCATGCTTTGACAGTATGAGAACCAGGCCCAGGTATTTGGGAAGTGGGGCACCACTGGTCTGGTGGGCCGTCACAAGTTTTCTGATGTGACTGGCAAGATGAAGCTAAGTCAGGAGTTCTTCCTGCCCCCTCGTGGCTGGGAGTGGAAAGGAGACTGGTTTGTGGACCCAGAGAAGGGGTGAGATATTTTTCTTTAGGTTGGATTCTTCGTGGTTTTAGAATGCATCAGAACATGAAATACATAGCTCTTCCTAGGAGGAGGAACCCAAAGGAAATTATTCAGATAAGAGCAGTGCTTTTGACTTTGTTGGAAGTATCCTCTAGACAGCCACACCCAATTCACAATTGCAGGAAACCGAAAATGCTTGGCCGGCCGCCCAATGGGTCCAGCAGCCAACCCATACTGGGTGTTTGTGTTCTCAAGAGTTTGCAGCCTTGTGAACCATCCCAAAACCACCAAAATTGCTGCACTTCTGGATTCCAAAGACCTACGTGTCCTTCGGTGTCTGTGATGAGAAGCACTTGGGTGATGCCGCTGTGTTTCTGTTTGAGCCAGCCTGCTGACGGAGGCTGACGCTGGACACACAGAGTTCACCGACGAGGTCTTCCAGAACGAGACGCGATTCCCTGGCGGGGAATGGAAGCCGGCCGCCGAGGCCTACACGGACGTGGTGAGGACCAGCGCTTTCTTTTGGCCCCTCGCATACAGTGTACATTTAAATAGCATCTACATAGCTGCATGGCTGCAGTTGTGCACTCCCAGGCTCGCAGGTTCTAGAAGCAGTGGATGTAGTATTTGCCTGATGTATGTTTGATGTGAAGCACACTAATCCGCTGTGCTTTATACACACCGTGGTATTTTGCAGAACGGAGAGAAGGCGTTGTGCCCCGAGGAGATCCAGTGCCCCCAAAACTGGAAATGGCAGGATGATTGGACCTACGACATCAACAGGGCTGTGGATGAAAAAGGTGAAAGGCATTAAACCTTACACTCCAAAGTCACTCAGTGTGGAAGTGGATTTCCAGTATTCAGTATCATTGTACAATGGGTTGGGCAGTTCTTAAGTTCTCCATGTTTAATTGTTTTATGCTCTGCTATAACTGTTTATTGTTGAATTTATAGCATTGAGAGTGATAGTCTGCATCTTTATAGGTTGGGAGTATGGGGTCACCATCCCTCCTGATAATAAGCCCAAATCCTGGGTACCAGCGGAAAAAATGTACCATGTTCACCGTCGGAAGAGAATGATCCGGCCACGTAAGAAGGTTGCAGACACCAGCTCGTCGATAGAGGTTAGAACATTCGCTCATATTTGCGATATGATTTAATGATTCAGTCTGGCCTGCTGATGTGATCGTAGCTGTTTTCTTTCTGCCATTCTGCCACAAATGGGGGGATTAACAGAGCAGGGATCAAGGAGATCGAGAGGGCTGGGAGTACTCCTCTCTGATTGGCTGGAAGTTCCACAGGATAGAACGTTCCTCCGACACGATCCGCCGCAGACGCTGGAGGAGGATGATGGTTCCTTCTGGGCAGCTTGGAGAGTCTGCCATTTTCAAACTGGAGGGGGCGCTGGTGAGCAACGACTCAAAATTCAATAAATGTCACAATCAATGTTTGACCGCAACATTGAAAAATAGTTTCTTTTTTAGGGCGTTGAAGGGGACGAAAAGAGTTCCTCAGCTGATGCCACAAAGTTGTTTGGCGCCAACACTCCTACCGTGTCCTGCAGCTTCGACAGTAAGCCATTCGACAGGTTCTGATTCGACATGCTTTTGATTCCCTGCTGATGAGCTCTTTTTAAATGAGCTACGATGAACGATGTGCTATGTTCTCGAACAGAAACATACAAGTACCATCTCCGAGTCTATGTTTACCAGGCCAGGAACCTCATGGCTATGGACAAAGACAGCTTTTCAGGTAAGCAGTTTACATTTAAAGATTTATGCTCAACTGTTTCACCGAAAGCTGTGCGATTTCCTTATACAATGCGATTATTAAATGTACTTTTTCTTAAATCCAAGGCAGTCAGAAACAAGGTTGTTCCAACCCTTAGTGAAGTAATTTTTCTGCATATGATTGTTTCTCTTTTGTTAGATCCATACGCACACGTGTCATTCTTGCACATGAGCCAAACCACAGAGATCATCAAGGCCACGCTGAATCCAACATGGGACCAAACCCTTATCTTTCATGACATTGAAATCCACGGTGAACCTCGGACGGTGGTTCACCATCCTCCCAACATCGTTCTTGAGTTCTACGACAGTGACCAAGTGGTAAGTCTGATTGGACTGGCAGGATGTCTCCATCCTGTCATCTGTGTGGAACCAGACCTTCGGAGCAGTCCCATAGTTCTCAGATGATGAGCTACATAAAAAAAACGGTTGCAGGGGAGGTTCTGGTTTCCGGTTTCCATCAGTGAGCCTGTGGTATTGAATGTCTGTCCGTCCACGTGCCGTGCATTAGAAGTGAACAAGGACCCACTCTGTATACTAGGGTAAGGACGAGTTCCTCGGTAGGAGCACGTGCCTCCCCATGGTGAAGCTGAACCCCTCCGCGGAGGTGTCCCCAAAACTCCTTTGGTACCCTGTCACCAATAAGGGCAGCCAGGCCGGTGAGGTCCTCATGGCCGCTGAACTTATTCTGAAGGACAAGGTGGGTGCAGGAATGTGCAGGTGATGCGGACCGTTCTCTGGGTTGTTGGCTAATGACGGGTAAAGGAGCTGCCACTTCTCTCGTCCGCCAGGGGAACGACACCGATCTGCCCATTCTTCCTTCCATGAGGGGCGAGCTGTACATGGTTCCCCAGGGCATACGGCCTGTCGTTCAGCTCACTGCCATTGAGGTAACGCTGCTGAGGTCCAAGAGATCTTTCCTGAATCAAAAGCACAACGTTATTCTGTTGCTAAAGCCTTCATGGCGAGGGGATTGCACTGCTGACAACGGTACAATCTTTGTGTGCTGGTCCAGGTTCTGGCCTGGGGTTTACGCAACATGAAGACCTACCAGCTGGCTCCAGTCTCCTCGCCAAGCCTAGTGGTGGAGTGTGGAGGCAAGATTGTCAAGTCTGCTGTCATCAAGAACATAAAGAAGAACCCAAACTTTCCTGGCTCTGTCCTCTTCCTAGAAGTGGTAAGGGAGCTTAATCTCCGAACACAATAGTGTGATGTGCTGCTCAGAATGAATGGATGCTGTTTGTTTTCTATCTGTGCACTTTAGTGTCCATTCTAATTCTTTGTTTTTCCCAGCTTTAAGCATGATAGAACATGCCAACATTGTAGATCATATTGGATGAGGTAGTCTGATAAGAGCTTTTAACGGTTGCCTAA
>JAOVYW010073876.1:19905-39531 GCA_025775045.1 Hiodon tergisus
AAGCATGATAGAACATGCCAACATTGTAGATCATATTGGATGAGGTAGTCTGATAAGAGCTTTTAACGGTTGCCTAAGCCACATTCCACACTACACTGCAGCTCCTTCCAAAAGAAGAGATGTACACGCCCCCCATCGTGCTGAAGGTGATCGACCACAGGCCGTTTGGAAGGAAGCCGATTGTTGGACAGTGCACCATAGACTTCTTGGATGATTTTCGTTGTGACCCGTATGAGGCAGTCCCTGAGGTGGCCATGTCTCATAAAGGTACATGTCCAGCATATCCTATTTAATTGACTTTTTTTTCTGGTGAATATGATTGTTCCAAAGCGTGATTGTGAGATTACTTCACTTAAAATCACCATTTGTTGAATTTCATCATTTAAAATTTGTTAATACTATTGGTTTAAATCTGGTCTAGCGGCTTCAAATGCCAGTGCATATGCAGAGCTCCTCATTCAAATAATAAATTAATTGCAATCACAATTACATATGTGTACAAAGTATTGAGAATAACTGCTCTGATGTTTGTTTGGCAGGGCCCACTCATCTATTTGACCCTCAGTTTGCAAAATATTTGTGTGAAAAGTTCAACTACTATTGTATTGTAACACGTAAATGTGGAAATGGCAGGCAGGTGTTTTTAGTTATTAAAACTGCATTTAAATGCATTCGACTGAAAATTCTCGGGAAATCTTCTGTGATTGGTGGTGAATTGCAAAGTCACACTTGTTTAACTGAATTTGACCACGTCGGAAATAATCTCATAAGTATTACAGGAAAAGTAACCTCAACAAGAGGTGTCAATCTGCCGTGATTAATGAGGGCTATCAATTACACCATGGAACCAAATTACTGCCATCTAAATTGACATTCTCACGGAAGTCTATTACATTCTGAGCACGCTCCCTTCTGCAGAATCTAAAACATGGTTTGACAACCATCATAGATGATTAAGAAATACAGTTTGGAGAGACAAATGGGTACAAATCTAATGTATTATCCTGTCAAGTGAAATTTTATCAAAAGGGTGAACACTTTAATTTCCGTTTTCTGGCATTCTGGCAAGTATAGAAAAGCTGTAAATTCAAATTGGGGAATAACTGTTAATGGGGGATGCCAGGTCTTAAGGTGTCTATAATTCCTTAACCGGTTCTTTTGACTTGGCTCCTTGCTCTATGATCGGTTTTTCTGCCGCAGTGTCCCTGATGGCTGCTCCGCCTCGGGACGCTGTGATTGACATGGAGGGAAGGCGTCTCCTAGAAGCTCAGGTAAATGCCCGCTTGTTGGAAGTGGATTTTTTTTCTCTCCCAGGAATGTGTTTTCTTTAAAATAAAATAAAAACAAAAGTACTTTGTATCCTGGAAGGAAATTCTCCCCCCCCCCCCCCCCCTAATTTTAATAACGAGCTGTTCATTGTTTGAGACTGAGTTAGAGGCATACCGGTGGCCCCTGCGTAAAACTTACTGTAAAGCTTGTAGTTCTTGCTCTATTTTTCTTCAACATGGATGAGCATACGCTATTCTGCAGCACCTGTGCTATTATAGGGATTGCCAGAACCTACGCAGTAATACTGGTTGTCTTTCTGGGATCGCTGGAATAATGTAAGGGAAATGGCTTATGGCAGTGGTTTCCCAATGGACTAATGTGAGGGACCTGGCTTTAACCCCTGGGCAGTAACTGCTTAATTCAAGTACTTAAGTTCTCATCTTTGGGATGAAAAGCTGCCTTTGTGCCGGATCCCATCCCAGGTCTGGGAACCTGTGGCTGAAGGGTTGATATTCTAACCCCACCGTCCATCGATCCAGAAACAGGGGTCTTTCACTGTGAAACTTTTGAATTGCAGTTTGAGCACAGTATGTCAGCGGCTGTCAGGAAAATGGCCTCCTCGACCACCCGTCTAGTATGTATGGCCCAAAGTGGAAACTGGGGTGATCTACCACCTAATCACGGGGGCCGTGGTTAAAATAATATATGAAATGTGCAATTTATTACAAAAGCGATTGCAAATCATGTTCGTTGATTTAAAAAAATTTATTTATCCCTTCAACTTTGACTTACAAGTAGCTACCCAATTGGTGGCTTAATTTTTTTTTGATTCAATTGGATTCTTATGGGTTTTAATGCAGTCAAATTTAAGAGTTCAATTTTTAAAATAAATTTAAATTACATTACAATTATAAAGTGTACACCCTAAAGATTAATACGTATTGTTTGTGTAAATAAAAACATTTGACAAAGAAATTGCATTTTTGTTGTATGCATATGGAAAAAGTAAGAGTTGAAGGGACTGTATAACCTTGAATGTCATCATCTTTTGTTGAAGCTTCCTGAAGAGATTAGACAGGCCACAATGACTTGGACTTCATACACTACATTTAAAATGACTTCCTTACTGGCAAGCACTACACGTGCAAGGCCTCAGTGAGACGAAAAATGTTCAGAGAGAAGTCTTTAATACAGAAAGTCAAGTGGGTTTTGAGTATAGTTACAAAGCATCTCATTTCAATGATGCGATTACGTTAACGTTAGATTTGATTCAAATTGGATGAGCGACACGTTCTGTATTACTGAGCACACCTCCAGGTAACTCTCAAACGATTGCATACCTCCTGTACAATGTATAGAAAAATTTTAACATTTGGCACGTTAAGGCCAGTGCATTCTATTGGAATCGCTATGCTAATTGTTTTGCATTGGAGGTCCTGTACTAAAATACTAAGAGGGGAATGCACATCGAAATGCAATTAAGTGTTCCCCAGTGATTGTGTGTGTGTGTGTGTGTGTGTGTGTGTGTGTGTGTGTGTGTGTGTGTGTGTGTGTGTATATATATATATATATATAAAATAAAAATTCTGTATGTGTGGAAGGTATGTAATAAAAATCAACCTGATTCATGATTTAGCAATTTAATATTTGGTAGTTTCTTTTTGACTGAGACTACCAAATCATATTTTGCATCATAAAATGATTTTTTGCAGTAATTACTTAAATGCTGATCCAGTGACAAAAAAAAAAAAAAAATCCTTATAAAATAGATGTTGGGGCAGATTTGCCGACTTTTTTTGACTGTCTACTTTTGTTTTTTTTCATTGGAATTCCACCCCCCAATAGCAAGCAGAGAAGGTAAGACTTTTCCCTTGACGTATAAACGTTACTCTCTCATTGTAGTAGAATACAGATTGCAGATTAATGCAGTGCTTGACTTAAAACACTTGAGCTATAACATGGGTGTGCGACGTTGTTTTTGGTTGGTTTATTCTATTGCGTGTGTTTGTCCTGAATAAATGTAACACAGTTTAGAAATTTGTAATGAAAGAGGCAGACAGTACCAGGTCATTAAATTATTTTTTTTCAACAATAACAATGATGGGACTATATGATGTCAGTGGTGGTGCTGAATTATAAATTCGCTATGTTCTTGTAGGAGAAAGAAATAGTTGACTGGTGGAGTAAATTCTACGCATCAGTCGGGGACCATGAGAAGTGTGGCCCATACCTTCAGAAAGGATATGACACCCTCAAGGTGAGCTTCCACTACCTGACACGGGCTGCATGTATCTGGGCGGGTGGCTGCAGTTACAGTCATCGCCACCAGAGTGAAACTCAAAGTGTTGATGCGTTCCCTTGCCTTCTAGGTCTACGATTGTGAGCTCGAAGACGTCCCTGAGTTCAAAGGCCTCACTGACTTCTGTAGAACCTTCAAACTGCTGAGGGGCAAGGCGGAAAGCGAGGAGGATGATCCTGCCGTGGTGGGAGAGTTTAAGGTGAGCTAGCTGCTGTCCGGGTGGATTTAGAAAAAAACGTACTTATCTGTGAACAAACAAATTGGAGAATAAAATGGGTTGTTGGAATGCCTCTGATCGCTCTGTTCAATAACCAGCACTTTCAGACTGGTTCCCCATTTAAAAATGGCGCCGTTCGTCTTATGGCAAGTGCAATGCTGGCGCCGCTCAGCAGAGGTTCACCTGCCCTGTCCGCTTGCTTGCAGGGTTCGTTCAAAGTGTACCCTCTGTCCGATGACCCCAGTATACCGGCACCACCCCGGCAGTTTCGGGAGCTACCCGAGAGCGGGCCTCAGGAGTGCCTGGTCAGGATCTACATAGTCCGATGCATCGACCTGCAGCCCAAAGACAACAACGGCCTGGTTTGACCCCTTTCTCCCTTTTTACCCAATGTTGGCTGCTAAAACGGTTTACTCTGCCACCCTCCGGCGTGTCGTGCTCCCGGCTGTCTCTCGACATCCTTAAAGCTAGTGTCTATTAAAGCCTTTCTCCCTTTTTACAGTGTGATCCCTACATTAAGATTTCTCTGGGAAAGAAGTCCATTGAAGACAGAGACCACTACCGGCCGAACACCATAAACCCAGTGTTTGGACGGTAATACCAGCTGTCCAGCTGCGCAGGGTTTGATGAGAAATTCTGTCAATTTTTCAGAAGCATATGATGTCTAAAAATCCTCCTTTCATTTTTCCCCCGTAGAATGTTCGAGCTGTCTTGCTTTCTTCCCCAAGACAAAGATCTGAAAATTTCCATATACGACTACGATTTGATGAGTCATGATGAAAAGGTTGGGGAGACGATGATTGATCTGGAGAACCGATTCCTCTCTCGCTTTGGTTCATATTGCGGGTTGCCCCAGACCTTCTGCATGTGAGTACTTCCTTAGAAGTCTTTATAGGGGCAGAGTTTCAAGTTTGTCCTGAAATGTCCCTCTCCTCATCAAAGCCATGTTGTCCTGGTACAGAATCAGCATTCACAAGAGTCTTGATTAAAAACATATTTTTAAATTTGCTTTCAAACAGCTCTGGAGTTAACCAATGGCGTGACCAGCTCAAGCCGTCTGAAATCCTACACAATCTTGCCAAGCTGAAAGGAAGCCCTCCCCCAACTAACATGGAGAATGGAACCATGTTATCCTTTGGAGGACGAGAGTACAGGCTTTCTGATTTTGGTAAGCCTAGTCATATTGTTTATTGAAGGGAAGAAGTTATAAATAATTATAATATCACAACCCTACTTGTACAAGCCCTCTAAGTGAAATTTACCAAGCTTCCGCTAAATAATAATAATAATTTTTTTATTTTTACTGATTTCCAGAAGCCAACAAAGAGATCCACCAACACTTGGGCCCGCCCAGCGAGAGGATTGCCCTGCACGTGCTCAGAACACAAGGCTTGGTGCCTGAACACGTGGAGACGAGGACTCTGTTCAGCACCTTCCAGCCCACGCTTCCTCAAGTAAGGGTCGCTCCCCTCCAACACATCGCGGATCTGTCAGTCACAGGTTCCCTTCCGCTACTGGAATGCTTGTTCACTGGTTTTTTTTTTTTTTTCCTGCTTTTTTAAAATCCTGTGTTCAGGGTAAAATTCAGATGTGGGTTGACATATTCCCTAAGAGTCTTGGAGTTGCTGGACCTCCGTTTGACATCACCCCACGCAAAGCAAAAAAGTGAGCATTCATTTAGAGTCAAAATTGCGGTCTTAGAAGTTGTTGGACGAAGGACAAAAAAAAACTGTCGTAACATTTAATTTTTTTTTTAAACAGGCATTTCCTGCGTGCTATCATTTGGAACACGACCGATGTCATATTGGACGAGACCAGCATCACTGGGGAGCGCATGAGTGATATCTACGTCAAAGGGTAATGATGATGTAGCTACAGGGCATGATTTTGTTAGCGATCTGAGTTTGGTTCTGGTCTCCTCCATTGTTGATTCTCAAACTCCCAGCTCCTGATTAGCCTTAAGAACCGTAGCTGCTAAATATTAGATACAAGTCTTTCTCTTCTTTTCCAGCTGGATGCCAGGCATGGAGGAGGACAAGCAGAAGACTGACGTCCACTACAGGTCACTTGATGGGGATGGAAATTTCAATTGGAGATTTATCTTTGCCTTTGACTACCTGCCAGCAGAGCAACTGTGCCTCGTTTCCAAAAAAGTGAGTCGGTGCTTGTCAATGTTAAGAGCTGGATGCTGTCATTCTGAACCTCAGTACCTTGGCTTTCAAGACCTCTGCTTGATTGATGAACATACAAAGTACTTGAAGTAAAGGACCTTTAAATGTATACGTGTTTTTCAACTACAGGAACATTTCTGGAGCCTTGACAAAACAGAGTTCAGAATTCCACCCAAGTTGGTCATCCAAATATGGGACAATGACAAATTCTCATTGGACGACTACTTGGGTGAGAACTGTTGCATTACCGACGGCTTAAATTACTTTAAGCCATTGGTTCAAAACTAAAATGAACGAATGTTCTGCGACAGGTGCCGTGGAATTGGACCTGCATCACCTAATCCCTCCTGCCAAGATATCTCAGAAGTGCAACCTGAGCATGTTGCCGGAGATCTCACACTCCCACCCTCCCAAAATGCACAACACCGGCTCGCTCTTTGCTCAGAAGTCTGTCAAGGGCTGGTGGCCATGCATGATCGAAAAGGATGGAAAGAAAGTGCTGGGTGTAAGCCTACTGAGATGCCTCTGGCGTGTGCAGTGACAATGATGGCTGTGCTTTAAATGTTCGTTTTAAAAGGTGCTACTCAACCCGGAGTCGGTGTGATTGTGTTTGGGTTGTGTGACCCTCAGGGGAAAGTGGAAATGACCCTGGAGATTGTGCCGGAGACGGATGCCGACGAGAAGCCTGCGGGGAAAGGACGCGACGAACCCAACATGAACCCGAAGCTGAATCCTCCTAAGTACGAGTCCCACGTTCGCCCCTCCGTTTCACTGAACTAGCGGTCTCCCACATGAGACTAGGCTCTCATTAACCCCTTCTTGCCCTCCAACAGCCGCCCAGAAACCTCCTTCTTTTGGTTCACGAATCCATGCAAGACCATGAAGTTCATCGTCTGGCGAAGATTCAAATGGCTCTTCATTGGACTCATCATCCTTGTACTTGTGCTGCTCTTCCTGGGGATCCTTCTGTATTCGCTACCGGTAAGTGCAAATGCAAGTGCAGAAGAACGGTGTGGGGGATTGTACACGAGACCGGCTGTTTATAACGTATCTCAGCTGCTGTACGCAAGTAAGAGGCTGTCTTTTTCTTGAATGTGAGTTGGAAATGTCAGGAACCTTCCAGAATCTAGAACAGCGGTTCCCAACCGTTGAGTGTGATCACCAAACATTTTGTGGCCCACCACAGCTATTAGTTGTATACAATTACTTAAATATGGAAATTTAAGAAAAATGACAATTGCACTTGTAGCAATTAAAACTTAAAATACGTGCAATATGTTTTACCACAACAAATACATTTTATGTACATTTGATTGTAGCTGAAACTGAACATTTTGTAGGGTAGAATGTAAGAATGCTTTGTATTAGCCTTGAGGCCTCAGTTTACTTTGGGAGGGAGCATTACCTTTGACACACTCTGATAAAAAGCATTTCCCTTTTTTTCCCCCCCAGAACTACATCTCAATGAAAATTGTGAAGCCATTTTAACTGCACATCTGAAAATTAAGTCCTTTGTTTCACGAGGGCAGAATCATTCCACGCCTCGCATCCTTAAGGATTTCGGGTATCACTGCCACTGAAGATGCACCTATTTTGTTCCCTCTCGTACTGAGGCGTGAAAAATATTTTTTGTTTAAACACTTTGTTTTTGTTGACACAATGTTAAACACATATCTAGATTTATATTTGCTCCTTTGATTTTGTGAAGTTGATTTCATGTTTTTATTTTATTTTTTATTTCTTTGTTTTTGGATTAGTTTTAGTTAGTGTCTAAAGGTTTACTGAAAAAACGGTGAAACAAAACCGTTTCAGAGATAAGTCTTATGATAAAGTTTGTCTAAAAGCCATTGAGAAGTATTTTTGTATGTATAGGGTTTTTAAATGGTGCATTCTACATTCCAACATTTTAAACAACGGAATGGTTTTAGATATGTAGACAATGATTTAATAAAGAACCAGTTTTGTCTGATTGTGTGCCTGTGTGACTTACTAAGTTGAGTGAAATGATTAATGTTGCAGAGATGAAAGCCACAGATGGGAGACTAAAAATCCCCATGAACTGAGGAATCGATGCGACCTAATGCTCCTCAATGCTTGCAAGGATTTGTTTGAGAAATGCACACCCTAAGTAAACGTTCTCTTGATTTTTTTAAATTTTTTTTTGCAAAAGGAATTGCATTTGTAAAACCACACAAACCTAATATTTCCTTCCATTTCAGTTCATGTTTTAGTATCACTTTTTTTTTTTTTTTTAAAGACGCGTCTTTAATTTTCTCAATCTATATAAAAAAGTGAATCCCTTCAGCACCATCAAAGTTTGTTTTCAATATCAGTCTTCGGAAGCTGTATTGAAAACTGGCAGAGCAGCATTTGGAAATGGGCCAAATGCAATCGCTCTCTTTAACCAACTGAACTATTAATTACATTTATGCTGCATAAGGTATAAAATAATCTAAGAGATTGCCAGCCTTCTGGTTTTTACTTTCAATGGACCCTGTATTAATAAAATATTAATACAGATTTGTAAGGAATCATCGAAGACAAAAATAGCAACAACAAAAAAAAAAAACTAGCCAGCAAAACATGGTGACGAGGATGGATAGAGATGAGAAAAATGTATCCCCGAGAAGCTCCCTAGTCCAACAGTCCAAACGCAAACCCTACGACACATTGCTTTTCAATCACGCGAGGGCGCAGTTGTATCGCAATGTATCGATTGAATTGTCGAAAAACTACTGCATAATATTACATAGACTTATACATATCTAATTACTAAATAATTATTCGGTTAAATTTCCTGAACTAGCATTAACATTAGCATTATTATTGCTAACTATCAACTGTTGTAACTATATTGTCATATATATAATGTTTCTTAGTTGTTGAATATTAATGGATCAGCATAAAATAGTTATTGGAAAACATCTCACTTTCTGCACGAATTCACTGTATGGGTAGCTGTTGGTGGCTATACAAGACTCCACTCTATTAACGATTATGCGCAACATTCAATTACCCAATTTCGATTGCTGTCTGGAAGACAATTTTCCCGTCGATTGAGACATATCGAAAGTAGGCTTTACTTCATTCGGTTTAATTTTTACAGTAACTGTACGCTACATGATATAACATTTGTAACAATATCGACAAAAGTCGAGTGGTTAAAATATGAATATAAAAGTAAACAGAAGGTTCGGTTTTTAATGAACGCAAGTTATATAATAAATCAGTTTAAGAATAACAGTTTGGCAACTTATAAGATCTTGCATAACTTTTATTAAAACATTTATTAACTAGTATTGGATTTTTCAGTACAACATAATAGATTATAAATCGCAAGAGTCTATAAAGTTATGAACAGTAGCATCAGATTGAGGAACAAAAATTAGAACTACAAAAATACCAGAAAGGTCCATGCATCATCAGAGCTAGCAACCCAACAAAAGAAAATTCAAATAATTATTTTATTGTAAACCTGACATGATGAACAATCGTTTCTTGTTGCCAATGTACTCGTGTACATTGAAAATATTGAAAATATTTGTGCGACAATAAACTCCTTTTCGGTGATGTTGCTAAGAGATATGCTTTTTGGACCCGCCCAATGTTTTAAGCTGGCCGTCTAATTGGTTTGTTTTTAATGCCGTAAATTGTTTTTTCCACAACTCGGAAGAGTGCCTGAGCAGTGTATATTGTGCAACCAAAAGAGTCCTGGAAATGTAAATTGAGAAATAGTATTATTAAATGAAATGAAAACAAATCTGAAATAGAAACTATAGATGTTGTGTTTTCACCGAAGCTGACTTTCGCAAGCCGTCGACGGTGACTGGCAACATTATTGTATTTTTCTGGCGCTGCTCTCCCGTTTATAAATAGCTATTCATGGTTTTATTGTCAACATGTTTAGAAACACGTATTAGTTTTGTAGTATTTGTATGGCTGCACAAGCGATATTTGGTTACATACTGAAGCTAAGAAGAAGTGTCTTCCATTGTTTTAAACCTCAGTGGACGTACGGTCTTCAGCCCAGCTCGCTTCTAACTAAATTTCTATTGTAAGTATGTTAACCAGCTGGCTACATTGAAATGATTTATGTCGGCAACTTACACGGGCACACCTAACTAATAGACTTAAAATTTAAATGTGCTTATTGATAACACAATAACGTTCTATCTTAGTAGGTATTCGTGAAGTACCATTGGAACTGAATGTGCGCAAGAATATTCCTCTTATTTTAAATCTGTTCATTGTATTTTACGGCACCAATAGCTTTGAATAATAAATTCCTGTATGTTTTACTCTTTTAAGCATGACTGCACTTTCTGATTCTGAACCGGTAAGAAAGAGATTGAGATTGGAAGTTGACATTCGCTCACCTGCCGTTATCAAGAAACAAGAAACAAAGAAACCTGACCAGTCGCCATTGTCACTCAAAGTTGCAAAGACAGAGACTCATCTGGAGAAATCGAGTTTGCGCAATCAAATCAGAGGTTACTATCTAAACTATCGTATTTTGTCTTCAGCTTTCTTGCTATAATTGCAAGTTTTGCAAAGTGATATGTTAAATATTTTCTTTGCACTTATGATAATTCTAAAGAATTGTCTACAATTGGTTGTATATACCTTTTTTTTTTTTTGCCCTGTTCTGGTAATTGGTCAGAAACTATTCGCGGACATTAACTTGACTGTTTTAAATCTTTGAATTCCACTGTTATTTCAAATCAGACATTAAGCTGAAGACGGCCCATGCTTGCACTTTGACAATGGAGGAAATGACAATGGACACAGAGAAGTAATTTACTTTCTATTTGGAGAAATATCTAATATAATGTTGTTTTAGTATTGTACACTAAGTGGCCACGTTATTAGCTACACCTCCCATTTCATGCACCATCAGCGACAGCATCAAGTGTGGTTTTTTAAGCTGGGTAGGTAAGTATCTGGAGCAGAGGTGGGGAATTCTGGTCCGATCCAGGAGCAATAGTGTCGGAGCAATTTGTAGGCATAATGGGTAGGTTGAAGGATCTATGCAAGTTTGAACAGGGCATTCGGATTAAGTCCTCCACCATCCAATTTGTGACAGATATGAGAGGCAATGAAGTTAGCATGGGTCAACATCTTTGGCGCACGCTTTCGACTCCTTGCTGAGTCCATGCTCCGACAAATACAGGCTGACAAAAATACCAAAAACTTACCATTACGTAGTTGTAGGGAATCAAGTGGCCATTCAGTGTATGTTCAACACTATGATAAATATGTTCATCTGTGATTTCACACTTTACTACTAGGACCAAAGTATATCTTTAATTAAATACTAGCTAGATTTTGACTCGGGGCTGGGATGAAATCGAAACTCAACTTTATTTAATAGCATTTTTATGAGTAGAAGAAATGAGGTACAACAGAAAGAAACCATTATTAAAAACATTTTTATTAAACGTGATTATTGGGTTGTCAAAGTTTTGATTTGGTCCCAGCTTTAGTGCATAAAAGTTTTTGTACACTTTTATGATATCCATAAATTACATCTCTCTGATTCACTTAACTTTTTCTGACCAGAACGTTTTTAGTGCGTCACCACAAGCTACATTTTCAGTTTAAATTTTATTTTCAAATTGTATTGCACTGCTAAACCTTTTGAACTGAATTGTCTGACAGCCCACAGAACGATGACCAGGAAGTTAAATGCCAGACGATGCCAAATGCCTTCCCTTCCATTTTGGGAAATGCCAATACAGAGGCTAGAAACATCCCTGGGACGCAGGGACCGTCTCCAACCACCGGAATAGAAATTCAGACAGTGTCGGAAATCTGCACCGAAGAACAGAAGCCCAAGAGGCCTGGCACAATAGAACAGTTCTTGGTGAAGATGACTAACTCGCCCACAGAGACGCCTCGGCCAATCCCCTGTGCAAGCCCCGTCGAGGAGGATGGAGCGCTGCAGGATGTGGAGATGCTGAGCCCCGAGAGCCCCTGGGACGGCCCGCCGCAGCCTGCTAGCGAAGAAAACCGGGCTCCCGCTGCAGTTGCGGAGCAGGAACAGGTGATGGACGCCGAGCCCCCGGACCACACTGGTACTGCAGACCTTCAGTCCCCTTTACAGGTGGCCAGTGACCACCCAGGTTGTGATGGCGCGCGCGACGGTGCGGTTGCAGCCAAGGACGCGGGTAATCCTGACAAGCCTGATGCAGCTGGCCCCTCCGCACCAGTGGCCAAAGTGTCTGCAAAACGGGATTCCAAGATCACAGAATTCTTCCCAAGACAGCGGTCACAAGCGCCTTCCGAAAGGTATGTGATTTTGTAGCTTATAGGGCTTTGACAGCATAGGTTCTCAAAAATGTTTTATTTAAGTATGCTTGTATGTGCAATGTTAGATAAAGATCGCTTATCCATTTGTAAATTAAAAAGAATTGGGGGGGAAAACCTTGCGCATGGTATCGTAATCTCCTGCTTTCTTACCAATACCAAAGGCAGCTGAACATTTCTTTTCCAGTGGGACTGTATGTTGTAGCGTGCAGGTTCCAGGGGAGGGACGAGATGGTAGCAGAAGCTCCGCCCCACCAGATGTCATGTGGCTAGGCACTCCAATCAGTGAGCTGAAGCGGATGCCACAGTGTGGCCAGCCCATGCAGCATCTGAAAGCGGTGGACAACCACTCAGTCACGATAAGGGTTAGCCCTGATAACGTTTTTATCCCTGGCCTAGTGAGCCTTAATTTCTGTATACCAAAGATGTGTGAGCTTGCTGTTGAAAAGTCTATTTTGTCAGCGGATTCATTCTCATCTGCCATCTTAGAAATGCATAAAATTTTAAGTGTGCGTGGTGATTTACCTGTTCAGATCAGTCAGAATTGGTACTCTACAGCTTCTAAAAGCGGACTTTTAATTTTTGCTTTACTTTATATTTTAAAATGATGTGGGTTATTTATGTAATGATGGAAAATCTTTCTTAATTAAAAAAAAGGCAAATATCGTTAGTGAACAAATCTTGAAAAATAATATTTAGAGTAGTGTTAAAAATCTTATGAAAGTCTTTATTTCCTATAATAAAACAATTTTCAACCCTATCCAAAGGCAAAGACTCAAACATAATATTTGTAAATTACCAGGCTCCACTAGACTGCTAAACAATGATGTAATGTAGGAAAGAGGGATTATTCAGCAGTGAAACTCTAAAGGCACACCCTTGATAAGCAGGCTCTGTATCAAAACCTACTTTAGTCTGAGACCTGACGTCTTGTTATTAACGGTAAAACAATGAACACAGTGAAATGAATAAACAGGCAGGAAGTGTGAAACATTAACCTCCGCAATCTCATACGGACTACCATATTAACGTGGCTCTTGAGAAAAGACGTCCTTTCTCTGTGTTCTGTGTTCAACTAACGTTGTTACTGTGTGCGTTTCGTCTTGACAGACAGACCTGCTGCGAGCGGGGGATGTTCCCGTTCCATACCCCACGAAGTTCAAAGATGCGTGGGATGACACGCATGTGAAAATGCCCTGTTCGGAAAAGAACTTTTTCCCAGCAGACGAGGTAGCTTTATGGGAGGTGACAAAACATATGACTGTAGGCTGAGAATCTTCCGTTGAGGCGGGGCGGGCTCAGGCCTAGCTGGTTTTATTTACCTCATCCTCATAGTCATGAAACAAAAAACTCGGAGGTCCTTTTCCTTAGTTCAGAATGGATTTGTCACTTTAACAACAACAAAGAGCTAAAAGCTGGACTAGGACTGTTAATAAAAATAAATAAAAAGATAAAATATATAAATGATGTGTATTTTGTGTTATATATGGACATATGGGTAGTTTTGGCAGAGCAGTTGTCAGACAGCATCTGTTATGTTTCAGGAAGGAGGTGGTCTGCAGAGTCGTTGGGAGTTAATTCAAAAAGCTTTGCAAAGTGAATTTGTTTGCTCGCAAGATGTTAAGGTAAGGGAGTTTTTATTATAAGGGGAAAACTGAATTGCTTTAAAAAAAAAAATTATCCTCCATATATGTACGCACCTTGAGCAGATCTCTGTACGTCTCTTGATCGTTCCCAAATCAAGTTTCCTAAAAACCTGCTTATTTTTACAGTACCAAGAAGGCCTGCCTGCTCAGTAGTGATGAGCAAGGTTTTCTTTGTTATTACAGAAATGACCACAGGGTGGCAGTAAGAATTCAGGGAAAAACGTTGTGAAATTGTCGGGATAGTATCCCTTACTTACTTCGTGTATCTTATATGTGTACATTTCAGATACATGTACAAATGTATGATTTCAGGTTGTTTTCTCTTGAGACATTGCTGCCGGAAATTTTAACCTAAAATACTTTAAGTAAAGCAGTGATAACCAATTATGAAAATTGTTTAATTTTAGGATGCCATAATGAAATACAACACAAGTCATGCGAGGAAATGGGACTTCTCTGCTCTGGATGCACTTTGCACCAAGGTAAGCGGTTTCATTTGGGCTGAAGCTTCTCCCGGTGTGTAATCTACAGTCTGAAATGACCGGATCGCGTCCTGTCTTGGCCGCTAATGTCGGTCTCATTCCATGCCAGAGATTTGAGTAGTAGTTTTGGGTGATGCGTGGCTCTTAAAAGTTTCACTGAATGGTTCGTAGACAACTGGCCATAATTTATATTCTGAAATAATCCATACACTTCGGCCTGCAATGATAAATTGGAAAAAGACGTCATCCAAACGTATGAATAACGGTTAAAGTTCATTTGGCTCAAAGCATTGGGGGCCAGTTACAAAGGTCTATTTATTAATGAATTTCTTTTGGTTAAGCGCCGGTTATTCTTTTGCATATGTTAATGCCATATTTAAATCAATGTGGCAACTTTAAAACCAGATTTTGCATACTTAATGGGAGCTACAGCACCTTAGTGACTGTTTATTTTACCGACTTCTTGCCGTATAAAAAAAACCAAACAAAAAACTGAGCAAACCACGAACTCCCTTTGTGCCACGGGGACTGTTTATTTTACCTGCCGCTTTTGCCCTCTCAGACTGGGCTAATTGAGTTTGTCCCCCACCCCCCGCCGTAATGAAGAGTGTAGCGGTTGGCTGTACACGCCGCCCTAGCAGAGTGGCGTCTGAGTTCTCCCCAGTCGCGGACGGCCCAATTAAGCTGAGCGCCCGGGACGCGTGAAGTCAACAGCTGTTTCGGATGACTCTTGTGTGGGGTTGGACCCATTAGCCGCAGATGTGGAAGTGAAAGGTGGCAATGGGTTACTTTAAGTGACAGGTCAACAACTCTGAGTCGTTATTTTCCTTTCCCGGGGGATCGGCAATGTAAATACTTTTAATATTTAAAGTGATCCAATTAGTGACTCGCTCTCATCAAGTCCCCTTTTGAGCGTGACATGGATTTTTAATAGCTTGGTTCTTAATTATAGAAATGTATTTAATGGAAAGAATGGACTATTTCTTTTCGCCGTACTGGGGCCTCAGTAGCTTAACAACCCCCAGGTAAACACTGCATCTTGAGCTCGGGCTGTCAGAGATCTGGTGGAGGGACCGTGTTCTCTGGTAGAGTCTACACTTTGTCTAATGCACCGCTGCTGTAAAAGCACATAAGCTGCGCTTTGAGGCATTTATTGTACATAGTTTTATAACTTTAAAAATGATTTTGTCCTTGTGTTGCTGTCAGTAGAGGGTTTAAACAAGAGCTGGAAAAATTCATATTATAAATATATTTCAGGTTTGTTTGTCTTGGGTGTGTTGGTGAACTTTGCCATCTGGCATTTCTGAAATAGTTTGGTTAAAAAGTGTTTATTGTTTGTTACATGATACTCCAATAATATGGAAAGTGGCTTTACCGAAGGAGTGGAGTGCTGGTGATTTATTGTGTACTTATTATAAAGGTCACATTTTTGTTAACTTTCATGAATCACACTTGACACAATGCTTCAGACTATATTTTGGCCATGCTCATGTTAAATCCTCCCTTAACCATTCATGGACTGGCGTTTGTGTCAAATGAATTAAGTCAGATAACACTTAAGTATATAAGTATACATTTAGATTAATCCAATGATTAGGCGCTGTGTTTGCAAAATGGTTACTGGTGGCATCTCCAATTCCGAATCAAGCAATTGATCATTAAAGTGATTTCCATTTAAGTGCTCGAGCCGAACACAAAGACCGGTTGCGATCACGTGATGAGTATGCGACCGCAAGCTACTAGGCTAATTACGCATAAAGCAAAACTACGGACAGACTTCGACTGAGCAGGATGCAGTCCGGTCAATGTTCATTCAAGGATTCCCACACAGATAATATCCTGCCTTTGGTGAATGCCAAGTCGTCCTTGGGATTTCTTTGCCGTGCCTAAAATAATTTTGCTGGTCCTGTCCAGATTGTTCTGGATCGATAAGTTTTCGTACCGGTTTATAGCTCCATCTGATTTAATTAAAATGAACCATTAAATCTATAAGGACACTAATCAAAGCCATTAGCCGAGAGCAGCAAGCTCAAATGCAGCGTACGCCATTACTCCGACTCTGCCCGCTGTCCACTTAAGTTCTGAGTTATTGGGGCAACTGGGGGTTCCTGTAGTTGTAGGCAGTCATTGGGTCGGCTCCGCCCTGCACAACGTTTTCGTCCTCCATTTGACCGCCGATTCCGCTCATATTACCGAAGTATTTCAAGCCCTACAAGATCCCCGACACATCGTTTAGAAAGTAAGCCCGTGTTTGGTTGTGGCCTTAACGTGAATTGTGAACCCACTTAAAATGACTAAGAACTTCAACAACGAACTGTTTTATTTAGTTGCATTTAAGTCCCTCCCACATCTTGCTTTAAACAGGTGCCTGTGTGTTTAGATTATAGGTCGTCAATCTAAAAGACGTTATTCCCGGTGTTGTTGCGAGTAATTGGATTCTTCGAAAGATTTTAATTTGGATTCAGTGAAGTGTTGATTTTTGCGCGTCTGAACACATTGCATTGGGAATCCAGTCACACTGAGCGGCCTGTCACTCTAATTATTTTAGATTCTTATTTATTTAGCTTAGTGTACTTTCTGATTATACATATTCCCTACGAAATTTGTAATTTTTTTTACCTGAAATGTTATTTGTTATCTATGCATTACAGTAAACATTTATGTGGTTTTTTTCTATATAAAATACGGCAATGCATAATTTAAAATTGTTCTTTGTTTCCACTTTCAAACAATAGAGGGCACTGTTAACTAAACGGTCTAAGTGAAAGTAGTCTTAATTTTGTGAGAAAATGCTCACTTAAGTTTTTGGCCAATTGAATAAATAAAAAAAAGTATCCCTTTCAGGTTGTTCCTTCGCTGTATTACGGTTTGTCCACGCCAGGAACTACAGAATCTCTGCTTTGTTTTGGAGGGATGACCGTAACAGCACTGCATGGTCAATAGTGTAAATACCCCCCCCCCCTTTCCCAGCACTCCATCTCCCAGAAGGCATCTTGACCAGTTCACCCAAATGAACAGAACAGGGAAGCGTATGGGCCTTTCTCTCGAGTCCTTTAAGTGTCATCACCGCTTTCGACCACCTTTCTGGGCCCATGACTTCAGAAGGTATGTCCAACGTCACCTACTGCAAGGTCCTGGACTCTGGACTAGAAGTGACCGAATAGCCAAGCCCCTAGGATTAGAGAAAAACCAAACCGGCAAAAGGGCCAGAGTTCTCGTAATGCCCAATAGTGTCTGGTTGTTTATTTTTATTAATAAATGTTTTTTTCAATCTTGAAAGGTTTATTTTCAGTGTCACAATTCCTTGTTAATTTGTGGTTTCAGCTACTATATAAACTATACTGTACGTGGCCGTAAGTATGTGGGCCACCTGTTCAAATGAATGTATTTAGCTATTTCGGCTACGTTTATTTTGTTAACATGGCAATGCGATGTAGTTAAGTGGCAAAAAAAAAAACCTGGGTTCCTGGGATCTTAGCCCTGTCACCATACCCGGTAAAATAAAAAATAAATAAAAGCTATTAGTCATTTCTGTCCTGTGCTGTGCTAGACCTGATGTTATATTAAGCACTTGTTTTGACAGTAAGGAATCTCTTCTCCTGTGGATATACCGTTAGATGATGATCAAGATTTGGCAAGGTTTGTTTAATTCCCTTAATTTCTCCATTCATCTTCCTAGCGGCAAACGTTTCGTTTCGCGGTCGCTTTGACTGTAACGTCGGGGTATGTGTTGTGAAGATTTTCCGCCGGCGAAATTGGGCCTAATTGGGATAAAGAAAGATATAATAAGGGCCCTAATAAGCTATAACCAGTGATGTTCACTTTTCCAGAAGCAAGTGACAGAGAGGCTATTATCTTTAATTTGAGAGAGCGCGCCCCCCACGGAAATTCAGAAATGGCCGATGGTTTTCTGCTTTACTCTGAACTTAATCAAATTGGTATAGACTTTTATTTTGATTATAGCTCATTTTCTGGTTATTTTTATTAATACATGTGTATATATAAGGTCCATTATTATTTTCGAGTATCAAGCAGCAAATGTGCTGGTACCATATCATTACTGCTTAATTATTACTACCTTGGAACATCTTTCTTTAAGGGTACAATTAAGTCCTATAATTTGATATTTTAAATGTATTTAAACTGGTAAACAGGGCGGCCCTCAAATTAGCTCTTCCCCTTTGCATGTTCTCTATTAATTACATTTGTGGCAGACTGGAAATAAGTCAATGGGGAGATTACGACAGCAGCAGATAGTATCATATTAATGTATGATTGCGATCCTGGAGTCCTTCATTCCAAACACAAACGGTTGTTTAAAATGCCTGGTGTGCCGCAAACCATTTCAATGCCACGTGTCACCAATACGAGAAAAGACCATTTTTGGGAACGCTTTCCAGAGGAGCGTGACATAAAAGGGAATTTGGTTGTTGTTTCATTCAATGAAGGCCTCCTTTTTGTTTTAGTTTTTTTACTACAACTGAGACTCTATGGAACAGTTGGACTAAATTGGCTCAATCCAATGACCTTGCATTTGAGGAAGCAAGAATATCAGGACTGGAAAAACCAAAAAGTGGCAGGAATCTATTGTCATGTCTGCTTGGGTGTGAGGAGGCCCACTTTCTTCTTTAAATACCTGTCTATAGATGGGCGGATAGAGTGCGGAGAACATGGCACGTTAAGTTTAACGCCACACTTTTTATGAACTAGCCAGTCATTTCTCAGATGTGGGTGAATGGGCACATCGGGACGTGTGGGGTGGGGGGGGTGGGGAACCAAACAAAGTGTGCCCTAAAGGTCCGGGGGAAAATAAGTCGGTGTGTTAAAATGCCAACCGATTCTGTTAACTCTGGGCTTAATTAGATTTCCCCCGCCATGCCGCAGCACTGAAATAATTGTCAAGAGGTGAGGAGTCTCAGAGGCAGCACGGAGCCGTGATGGACACCTGAGGTGTAGCGGTTATAGGAAAGGAAATATAAATTAGGGCTGGTCTTGTAAACTGTCTTGGTAGTTCCCTGGAATGAAATTGTCAGCCCTGTAGTGTCAGGTAAATGTCACATCGGCTCGCCTGATGCCAAATAGGGTTTGAAGTGGTTGTGTGGAGCCACATAATATCTTTAAAAAATTATTTTTGCGCGTGTGTGTGTATGCGCGAGATTCTGTGTGCGCGCCTGTCTGCGTGAGATTCTGTGTGTGTGTGTGCGCCTGTCTGCGTGAGATTCTGTGTGTGTGTGTG
>JAOVYW010073876.1:39631-52895 GCA_025775045.1 Hiodon tergisus
CTGTGTGCGCGCCTGTCTGCGTGAGATTCTGTGTGTGTGTGTGCGCCTGTCTGCGTGAGATTCTGTGTGTGTGTGTGTGTGTGTGTGTGTGTGCGCCTGTCTGCGTGTTTGAGATTCTGTCTGTGTGGGTATGTGTGTGTGCGCGAGATTCTGTGGTGTCTGTCTGTGTGTGAGATTCTGTGTGTGCGTCTGTCTGTGTGATCCTGTGTGTGTGTGTGATCCTGTGTGTGTGTGTGCCTGTCTGTGTGATTCTGGGTGTGCCTGTCTGTGAGATTCTGTGTGTGTGTGAGAGATTCTGTGTGTGTGTGTGTGTGTGTGAGAGAGAGAGAGATTCTGTGTGTGTGTGTGTGTGTGTGTGTGTGCCCTCGTAGTTTTTTTGGTTGATTTCCTCTACACGGCTCGGTTGAAGCCTCTGCCTTGGACCTCTTCATAATCAGAGGCTGGTCAGGGAATTGGTGCTTCACAGCCAAGACACAATGCCAATCAAATGGCCACAGTGAGTTTGCTATAGGCGATGGGCTAATAACAGCACTGACATACAAACCTCAAAAAAAGTGAGAAGGATGTTGACCAGGAACAAGGGGTCATCTTGTCCTTTATGTGTTTAAAGACTGTGCCGAATGAACTGAATACAATGGGGAGGTATATTTTACCATGTAAATAAGGTTTTCTGCTCACGGGTCATTGATGCATTCGGTGGGAAACTATGTAATAGTAGGCCACGAAATAACGTTGTTTTGTAACTGCATTTGTAGTAGTCTCAAAGTCTTAATAGCGCCTCATTCAATAGTTGTATAGCAATAATCTGTACGTTTAAAGCTTCTGAGGGAAGTTGTATGACTTTTATTCGAAGGGAAGTCTTTATTATAACGATGTATAAGTACTTGTAAGTGTGCACTCTCTGAGTTTTCTCTCAACGGTTTTAATCAGTACATACGTTGGTTAATGTTCGTTATAAAAACTGTGATGTGGAATATGCTGGTGCCCCTTTCTTCTTTACGCAGTCGGTGCAGAAACTCACGCTGCGCTTTTCTCAGGAGGCTTTGCGCCGGGCTTTCTCAAGAATGATCCTGAGTATGCCGTGGAGGCTGGGCTAGTTATTTAAATTAAACTAACAGCATTGTAAATCTGATTCAGTTGGAGACACCAAATGAAAGCGAGATGCTGAATATATGGCTTCCCTGAGTGAACGAGCGCCTGACATGTCATACATCTGTCCTAATTGCACCTGCCAATAAACACTATGAGAACCCCACAGCATTTAAATATCAGATTAAACAGGCTGGTATAAGTGAAGGCTGTTATGAAACGGAAGGGTTGTCCTTTGAGGTGAGTGTCGGGACGTTAGGGAGAAAAGATAGGAGTTGACAAAGGAATGCCCTCATTCAATAACAATCAGTTTATCAAATATATTCGAGGTGAGGGCTTTTTAAAGAGGGATATAAAAACAGGGAAATAGTATTGAAATATTCATTTAGAAGACCTACGTTATGAATATCGTTGATCATGATTGTGATCCGATTGTTCTTTTAGCATATTTATGAAGAATTATGTTCTGCATGTTACCTTTCCATGGCGTCGCCCCAACCCGACGGCGATGCTGAGTCCGAACTTTGCTCCGACCGCTCACTGCCTCTTTCAGTTGATTGCTTTGTAAGTCGGCTGTGATGCATAGGGCCGTATGGAGCCATGCGTGGACTGTTGGTTCGGCTGATTTGATGCGCTGTCGGAAAGTTAGCGGATTTAGCTACGCCAGGCTGCGCTACCTCAGCTGTATCCCATCCAGCCTGTCAGCCGCTTCCATTCATTATGCCCAGAGGAGCGCTTTACGATGTCACGCCGCTCATTACTTACGACGCCGTTTAGCCGGGCCTCCTTTGCGGCGGTATAAGTGCTCGGCTCTAAATTACCAGCCGGGGCTTCCTGGAAAGGCGTCGTCCTGCCGCTCTCCTTCGTCCATTTGCATCTGTTCCAGGGGTCCATTTAATCAGCCGACAAGTCCCGCAACCTTGATGAAATTGCCCAGTGATTGATGGTGCCCACATTCCGCAGCCCGCAAGGCTATAAATAAGTACACAGTAAACATCTTGGCTATAATAAAACAACCGCGCGTCCGCTGCGCGATCGGGGCCCCGTAGCTTTATTGCGGCTTTATTGCGACTCCCGGGCCCGTTGGTTAGCGCAACGGCGGCGAAACGCGCTTGCGTTTGTCTGGGCTGTTTCGCCGTTTCCCCCTTAAACAGCCGTGTGTCGCTGTGGGTGCGAAATCACATTTATGTAGCATTTTACGGAGTGGAAACTTCGCATTGAGAGATGCGGACAAATGTTTCTTTCAGTCTCGTCAAGCTGTTTGACGTTTGGAGTATCGTAGAAATACCTTATCTCAATATTGATTTATTTATTTATTTTTAACCTGTTAAATTGCTAATTATAAATGGCCTTTATGAACGACATGCTTGCTAATACAGAAGCATTTAGCCAGTCGTTTACTAGTGGTTTATTTTTCCCTTGAACTAAATTCATTAGTTGTTAAAGTATGCTTATTGGCTACTTTATAGAAATAAACCTAAAATAATTATTTGTGACCGAATGTGTGTTAGTCTAAAGCGCTTTGTACATATGATGGTATGGTCCATTGACCTTGTGACCCAGGAGGGGTTTTTCTGTAAATACATTTACTTGGCTCATATTAATTGGGTTTCACTCAAGTACCTTGTTCAATTATTTTATATGAGGTTTATGATTCTCACTACATTTACACGATAGTTAGATATTCTTTACTTTACTGTGGCATTAAAATGTGCTTCTAACTTTATTTGCCTTTGTTGTAAAAAGTTTTGCAATACATTTTTATTTTTTTTATTTTTTTAAATTGTCAAAACAGGTTACTTTTGTCCAGCAGCTCAGACCAAACCGAATCAGTCTCGGTGCATAAAGTAGATTTCCCGTTCTATTCCGACGACAGCTGCAAGGCGGTCTCCGACAGCCGATTCCATGGAAACGGGGCGACTTTTTAACCGCGTTTTCTCCGTCTAAGGTCCTGGAACCCGATGAGGTGGATCAGCTGCTCGGGTCCATCCTGCCAGTGATGGCGCAGTTGGCTCTGAGTGCTCCCAAGATCTGCACCATGGTAGGTACCCCCACCGACCGGTCCACCAGAGACGCAAGGTCAAAACTCACCCGGTGCATCGGAGACTGAAGTGGAGAAACCCGGGCAAACCTGAAGGGGCCAAGGTGCTTCGTCAGAGGTTAACGGCCTCTTAGACCTCTTTAAACCAAGGCCAGCGGGTAATGAAGGCCAGTGCACAGCTGCTGCAGGAGCAGGCTCATTAGCAGGAGTGGAAATTTGTCAGCTGGTTTACACCCCAGTGGAATTTAATTGAATTCTCTGTACGGGAACACAAAGGGTATGGCCAGCTGGTTACACAGTTGTTTATTTGTCTACAATTTGTCAAGGTAGTTTCATCGTACCACTACTCCCCCCTCACTGGATAAGGGCGTCTGCTAAATGAATAAGTATGAATTAGTTATGCAGGAGATTCTGTGACAAAATACCCCCTTTTTGGTAATGATGATAATGATAGTGTTGACTAAATGGAAGGTTGAATGGTATTCATCTCCATGTTAAACTAACGCGACGCTGATTTGGGTAGCCTTATGTTTGGGCATGTACTTTTATGAGAAGCACACACGCCCGCTTTCCGTTCCTGAGGACGTCATGCTGCACCATGCAGTAATGAGCCGAGGACCCACCTGAGCCTTATCTGAAAGAAAATCGGTGAAAGTATTTTAGAGAAAGGAGAAATAGAATCCAGAAACAAACGATGCATGGGTAACATTGTGTCATTGGACTCAATTGGAATATTCATGAACAGGGTGGAACGTATCTGAATGTAATCTTTGGGCTTTCTCTCAAATCTGACGTTCTCCTGAGGCTTTACAGAATTGTAGGCCTGTTGACGTCCTGTAAGAAAAGGTGACTTAAGCCCTCCAGTTGAGGGTTAACCTGCGGCGTGAACAAGACAGGAAATTGAGCCGCTCCTCGGAGTTCAATAAACGTCCCACCCTTTTCATCCTAAGGGCATATTAAAATCTATTGCCTGTTTACAAGCAGATGGCACAGAGATTAACTGTGCACTGCCTCCGAATCTTGGTTTAAGCCGCCTCCCTCCTCTGTCCTTCATCGAAATTGTAAAGTGGCCCGAGATTTATGTATAGAAACGGTGACTTTGGCCTGCTGCAATTTTGGTCGTAGTGCATTGATTTATGCCAGGAATAATTCATTTGAGTGTTTAAAAAAAATAAATAAAAATCTTTCATTTTTGGCACAGTTTGTTCATTTATGGTTCTTTTGTGGTTAATTGGAACGCTCCGTTTGCTATGTTTAATGGCTATAATTATTGTACCTGACCATTGGCGAATTAAAATGATGGTAATTGTGCTGGCTGACTTATGAATCAGCGAGTGGACCTAAATTAGTCCCAGTAATTTACCAAATGTAATTTAGCTTCCCTTGTTTGGTAAATGTCTAAACTAATTACCTCCGCTTTCCTTTTTTTCCCCGTGCTCTTGCTTCTGCAGCCAATACCTCTGCTCAAGCAGAAGACGAATCACTCCATCACAATGTCGCAGGAACAAATCGCCTGTCTGCTGGCCAATGCCTTCTTCTGTACGTTTCCCCGCCGCAACTCCAGGAAGACGGAGTATGCAAACTACCCAGAAATCAATTTCTACAGGTACCGTCTTTCCAGTCTGAGTGTACGTCACAAACTGTGTGTGTGGATGTTTGGCCTTAGAGTATCTGACCTGGGAATATACTTATACTTACTTATATATAACTTACTTATACACCCCCCAGCTACTTCAGTTCCACAGTAGCGGGAAGAAGAGGGAGGCGGTTGCCACGGCTCCTTTCTTGGGAGTTTTGTATGTTAACATAAGCGTTAACTTAGGCCTTAGTGCCTGCTTTCATTTCCCTTCCCTGAAAACCAAACCTGGAGTTATCTGCCGTTCCCTCATTTTCACGGAGAAACCTCTGGGTACTGCTGTTTAACAGCACGGATCGGTGATGATCTCCACGTTCCTGTGTGAGTCGGGAATCTTAGGCCTGTGTTCAGCGTCCGTGGTGTATTCCCCGAATGACGAATGTGCTGGGTCCACCCTGGCTGGGATCGTGGAACTGCAGAGCTAAACTGCTCCAGAGATGTCGTTGTTGAATTTAGGCTTGCGTTTAGGCCTTCCTCCCACACCTGCTGACTCTGGGGGGTGGGGGGTCAGCGACCTTTCCTGTTTCTGACAGGGGAGTGTTGGGGACGAAGCACACCCCTCCTGACCGGGACCCATCCTTTGTTCCCCGCTGACGCGTTATCCAACTTAACACGCCGATGTCATCGGGTCTTCCGAGTACAGTTGACTGGGCTGGGCTGACTGGTGCCGCTGTCCCGCAGTTATGAAAAACGACACCCCTTTGGCACTGCATAAACCACATTGTGACGTCCCTAGCTAAGCAAGCTCTTCACAAGGCTGGTGACCTGCCGTTTTGTGTGCGTCGCCTTGAGTTTGGCAGCTCGTGGGGGCTGGTTTCGTTTGGTCTCCTAATTAGGTCTACCCGACTGCCGACCCGGGGGCTCCTCGGGATCGATTCTCCATCACATGGGTTTGGGGGTCCATGCCCATGTTTTACTGTGGGGAAACGCCGCATGTATTCCTCCCCTGCAATGTCTCTGTGCTGCGGGAAATGTAGCGGTTAGCTTTCCTACTCTGCTTAGGACGGCCTGCCGCTCGCAGGCGCCTTTCTGTCAAATGGAGGGATTTCATGCGCCAGATCACTCCTTGAACGGAGTCACCGGAGTGCAAATGGGGCACGGCTCAGGGGGAGTAGCTTGTTAAAGAAGCGCTCGCGTGCATTTAAGCGGGGGCAGTCGAGTGTCCCGGTACGTAACACCGCCCCGCGGCGGTACCGTGCACTCAGGGAACCGGGTTCATAAAGAAGACATAATCGCATCGAGTGGGGTACTGGTTTTGTCGCAGCCTATTTATTAAACACTGCTGCGTGAGTCTTTTTAGCTTAACGCAGAGCGGTGTGCAAAAAACGCTTTCTCACTCCGGTGCGCAGGGAAGCTAAAACTTTGTGCTAAATTCTAATTTGCCTTTGCGAAAAATGATACCTTATCGAATTAGCCAGATTTTTACACAATGTTCCTTGGTGTAAATCGAGAGCGAGTATGTGTTCCCTTCCCAATTAAAATTGCTCCAGGAAAGTCTAACAGTGTCATAAGATCCTCTTTTTGTGTGGTACTTTCAGGGACCGTTTCCAGCGTTCATATACGCTTCATTAAAAGGGGAAAAAAACAAAACCAAATCACTGCCACAGCTTCAGTGATTTTGCGATTTGTGCTTTGAAGGGTCTATTCAAAATATTGAAAGACTCTGTCCTCATCCTTATTTTGCTAATACGTTTTAAAGTGAGTAACTTGTCGGTACTCTCTCTCTCGATCTCTGTGTGCTTTTTAGACTTTTTTTGCAACGGCCAATATTAGTGATGTAACGTGTGCTAATTTTTTTTTGTGCTGTTTTGTTGGCTTGTCTAAAGAATGAAACCAGGAAGTTTCACCCCCGCTGTATTTCCACGGCTTACTAAAGGAAATTAATCAGAGACGAAATAAAGCTGCATTTATTTAGTTAGTAACAACTGAATGCTCAATGTATGCAATTGTTGGGAATGTTTTAATATATCCAACAGGGGGCACTACTGTCCAGAAGACTTTAGACTGCCTAACTGATTTCCTTGATTGAAGTCATGGGCAGCGTTCTCACCAGAGAATTCAGTTTTCTCTCTGTGCATGGTGCTTCCTAACAAAGTTGAGACAGCTGCTCTGACCTTAACACATTTGTGTTAACTCTCATTTCCTTCTAAATAGTTTTTCTTTCATTTAACGGGAAATTAAATTCAGAAGTCTAACAAAGAAGTTCAGCCTTGCGTTATTTCAGTCAAAGCACATGCTCTGTGTTGGTTATATTGGCTTGCCCCTTTGTTTTCTTTTGGTCACGTTTTAACTTTTAAACTCAGCCACTCGTGTTAAGTGCAGTTCAGTGGAATACGAAGTCACCGTAATATACACGGTCTTGACGTGCTGCATTTGAAAATTTGAGTCCTTATGGCCAACTGAGAGCGAATTTGTATGCAAGACATTTAAGTGTCCCTTGACTGTCATTTAGAGTTACGTGAGCTTTGGACACACTTTTAAAGTACTTTTTGAAATACACGATTGTTGATTTTATGTCTGGAAAACTCAGGACTTAAGGGACCTTTTTATTCTGATGAATCTTGATAATTCATTTTGTAAAATTTTATTGGAGAAAATAGTCACATTTGATCTATTATCATCAAATTGCTGAGAAAATTAGGCTTTGGCCTGAATAATGAGCTCTGCTAGGCCTGTAACAAAGTTAAGGCTCTCTTGATTGCCTTCTGAGCTAGAGCATAAGCTTACCTTGTGTAGTATTTTGAGGCCATTTACCACTATGCAGTCCTGTCTGTATTCAATTTACAGCCATTTTTTTAGACCACCTGTGTTTAATTTGATTTTGTGATTGTGATGTAATAATGTTGGGCTGTAATAATCAAACGCAACAGGAGTCTCTAATTGCGTTTACTTGGATAATTTTCTCTCAACGCAGCTCAGGGGAAAAGATATTGACCGAGTTTTTAAACCCGCCTCTCACCCATCTTCTTGGTCCGATTTTCAATTCGCCCAAATTCAATTCTGACCTCTTGGGTCCGAAGTCTTGAACAGTTTGCGATTCTAGCGGAAATGGTCAAGCTGGGATTTTTGTAAAGTGGTGGATTAAATGGTATCGTCAAATGTTGTCATTTGCTGAAAGTGTCCGTCTTTTTCACTTTTATATTGTACTCACTGTCTGTTTTTACAACATTATAAAAACATCCCAGCTAACTGGTGATCCTGACCAACTGAACAATCGAATTTATGATGTGTTTTGACGACAATAGCTACTTCAAAATCGCCTGATGAGCAAAATAGTTAACAATTTTAACTAGGTTAAAATTGAACTAGGTTTATCCTATACTTAAAACTCAAACTTCTTTTGGAAATCGATGAATAAAAAACTGAGACGAAATCCTCGCCTCGTGGTTTTGTGTTTCTGCTAAACATTTTAGATATTTGATTCTGGTGTATTGATTTGTCACTTTTTGAGATATGCTGGGTTATTTTCCTCGCTCGGTCACCTCGATCCCGTGTTAACAAGTTGACAAAATCCCTGACCTGCCACTGACCCTGTATTTATGTTTCTCGGCACTGTGGATAATTTAATGGCCCTTGATCAGCTTCACCCCTGATTTTTGAACTGTGGTACAATTTTACTGTCAGGACCGGTCTGTCATATCCTGCCCTGTTGGGGGGGAAATGCGAGTGGAGTGTTATTCGGTTGGAACAAGGGGAGGAATACTTTTACTTCTGTTTATTTTGACATTAATATCTGATATTATACTTTGATTCAGAACATCAAGCTAGTGCTTTATTTACAACCCAACTTCATAAAAAGCCAATGGGCAGTATTGGCGTTATTGGTGGTCATACCTTATGGTTGTAAGCAATTTGAATCCCTCCAATTGAATTGTCTTGCCAGAAATAGCCTTGTAGGATCGGAATGTATCCTTTAAATGAAATTCTGGGTGCCCTTAGATGATTAGATATCCCAATTAGAATTGTTTTGCGGTTTTCTCTCTGGGCCACCTCTGCTAAAAACCTTTACTTTACAAGATGAATGCAATCCAGCATCCCTTCCCTAAGTAACTCCCTTAAGGAGCGGCTGTCTTGCTTAGATAAAGCGATGCGGTGTCCGACGCACGTCTGTGTCAGCATCTACTTGTGATTATCTAAATGGAAGACGGGATGAAGTTAGCATTGATTCAGATGCGGCGCTCTGACAGTGTGAGGTCAGATCCAGGTTGCGGATGAATGGCGATGTCCTTGACATTTAGTTGTCGTTCCTGGCCAGGCACTTCTCATTTATGCCCCGGATTGTTCTGCTAATGGGACTGAAAAAAGAGACTGCTTTACATCTCCAGATTTCATTTCCATTCCACGTAACATCTTTGGAGAGTTTTTATTTTATTTTACTTTATTTTGTTTTTTTGCTAAGATAAAATGGTATTAAAACACTCTCTTAAAAATTTTTGTTTTCCTTTTTAAATGATTTAATTCAACTTAAGCTCTGCAGGTTTACAGTGTTGTGTGTAATCAAATATGGGTAGTTGAGTAACAGCATTGGGTGTTTGACGACATCAATGTTTAAAGTAGTAGAGCATGTTTGAGTTCACCTCTCCAGGAAACGACAAAGGGTCAGTGGAATATTTCCCCTTCTTTTGAGATCACTTAGTGGTGGTGATGTTGTTGTTGTTGTTATATGATTATTGTGCATTTCCCCCCCCCCAAAGGCAACACGCAGGAAAGCCTGCTCTCACCCTAATGCCTGTCCCACGTGAAGGACAGGTTGCCTTCCAGGATACATAACGCAAGATTGCGTCTACTGTTTAGAAAGTATAACTGGAATCAACTTTTTGTAAATTAGCTTTTAAGAAATGTTTTATTTTATTATTTCTCCTCTACCCCGAAGGGCTTTAGTGCATCAGACTTCATTCTATTATTACATTACTCTCCATTCATTTTCTATAGTGGCATGTCAGGCAGGCGGGCAGGAGAGTTGGATGGTGCATGATTGGCTTCAAGACAGTGATGGCCTACATGTGAGAAACCATTAAAATAAGCCAAAACCACTCCGCTCTCTTTTGTGTTAGAGTGGCAGAATGCATGTCCCGGGGTACTGGTTCTGTGAAAAGGACCTGTAGCTTCTGGAATGTTCCTTTAGGGAAAGAACCCTCTTTTCTCTCTGCTTTTCTCTTTGTATAAGTTCTGTCAAGTGACACACGAGCGTGGCATTGTGATTGGAGGCCTCAGGCGACCCCATTGTCGAACTGGCTGAAGGAGGTTTATGTAACAGCACTGCGAGTCAAAAGGAAGCTCAGCGCTAAGCTTGGAAGGGCTAATTCACGTCAAAGTAAAAGCTTGACTGAACTTGCGTGTCAAAAGTTAAAGGAGAGTTCTGCTGCTGCGGTACTGAAAGTGTGCGTGCATGTGGGGTGGGGGGTTGATCAATTTTCACTTTTAAATTTTTTTAAACAGAGGCTTTATACTGCATGTGTGTGTGTATGTAGATACTGAACTGTTGTATAATATATGTTTACATATGGATGAGATGCATAAATCTACAGCTACTGCAGGTTCACTACTGCTATACGTAAAAGCTCTGTCATCAGTATATTATTCTTTAATATGAATGATGAAGTAGTTTTCCGTCAAATGCATTTCTTGCTTCATGTTACAGGTAAACTTTGAACTATCTCTTTAAATCCCTGCAGGTTGTTTGAAGGCTCAAATCTGAGGAAGATTGAAAAACTCAAAACGTTATTTTGCTATTTTAGAAGAGTAACAGAGAAGAGTAAGTTACATGCACTTTTCAGAAGGAAAAAAAAAATCTGCAATTTAATTTTTTTAATGTTAGATTTCAACTTTATGAATGTAAAATAAACTCATGAAAACCTAAAGTCATTGTTTTTCTCTGCCAGGACCCACGGGGCTCGTAACTTTCACCAGACAAAGTCTGACCCGCTTTCCAGAATGGGACAGGTACCTTTCCTTTTAGGGTCATCATAAGGTGACCTTAGAGCCACTTTAGACAGCAGAGAAAGTAGGAGAGATGTTTTAAAATGTGTAAATTTGTGTTAACTTTTTAAGGTACGCCTCCCATTAGTATTTTATCACTGATTTGTAGTTAGCTAGCTGTTTTACCGGATATAATATGTCAAATTTCTTCTATAAAACCTCTCAATATCAATCCAATTGGAATAATCCATTGTTTCCATCTAGTTTTTATTAATTACGTAGCAAATTAATATAGGGCACGATATTTTGGTCAGTGATGTGGAGCACGGACAAATCTACCCAAGACATTTTGTTCTCTAAATGAAATAGTTCCAACTTCTGTGTTTTAGTTAACAAGTGTTCTGGGGACAGAGTTAAAACGCACGTCTGAAAATATTGTCTTTTACTCTTATGATGTCTTATACCCTTATGATTTAGCATTAATTGGGAACCAGTGCCTGTTCATGTTTATCAGACAACAGCTGTTGTTTATGACAAATTGTCATTAGAACGAAAAGCATGAATGGGAACTGTTTACGGTAAACACAATTTATTTTTATTATTATTTTTTTTATTTTATGTTTCAGCTCTACCAAACAACTCTCAAAGCTCCACATTACGTGTGAAGGCAACATTGAGAACCAGGGAAATGGAATGCTTCAGGTAGGAATTACTCAATTGCCAAGTATTGCCAATTAAAGTGGCTTTTGAATGAGTTGCGTGGACATATTCTTCATTATCATTTTAAAAACCCCTTACTCTTTACATCTTGGGATGCTAATAGAAGCAATGTGCAATTCTGAGAAGGGTCCTCAGTCCTGAATTGTGGTTTGCCCCTGACAAGCGGAGTTTTGTCGGTGTGTCTGTGTACCAAAGCTGATTTAGAGATGCACCTCACGCGATCCTTACTCCGCCACAACTAGGTGTTCCACCTAGTTGTCGTCCGTGAATTTCGCTCACCGTCTCTGATATTCATGAACGCGGCGCGCTGTGCTGGGACCAGGGAGGGGTCGGGCCTGACTGTCCCCGTATGGCCCTGAGTGGGCCCTATCCGTCAGCATTACCCCCCCCCCTCCCTCCCCCTTTTAACCTTTGTTTGCCTCCCCGTTACCATGAGCTGACAGCTGACGCGCACACATGACCGACTCCGGGCACCCCCTGGGCCAGGAGGCCGCTGCAGGATTGATAGATTTTTGTGGCACGGGATGGGGCTGGGGGGCGGGGGGGCCCTGACAGGCTGTCAGCGGGTTTGAGGAGCTCCCCGCCTGTCCCAGAGTTGAGTGACCAGTTCAGCGAGATCAGTTGGCAGACTGCCATTCCGCTGCCGTATTTTCACAGTTCATGGAAGTCTTCAGGCCAATGAGCCAAAACTGACAGCTCACAAAATAGTACGTTTTACATTCAATCCTGTTGTGTCTGGTTTAAAAACAGGTTTACCTTTATTACTACTGTTTATTATTTGGCCCTCCCCTTCATGCAGAATGAAAGTTAAAATATGTGAATAAATCTTGAAGAATACAAATTTCAAATCAAGTACAAAAAGTAATGCAAGCAATATTGTAGGCCAGGACAAAGCAATAAAAAAACATAATAAAAAAAACAGGCCATGAATTATAACATAAAACATTGTGTAATGACCTGGTGAAAGTAATATTTTATAATTCACACCCTCTCACTTTAAGTTAATTGCAGTTAATTTGCATATAAATCATTTTAAGATGCATTTTCAGAAAGTAACAAAGCAATTCTGCATGTGGCTACTTATGAGCAATTCTAACCAAATATGACTTAACAATAGCTCAAATAACTCCTTCATGTCTCCTTAGCTTAGTTTTGGTTTTATTCCTCAGAATCGTGTGATTAAGGTACAGTTTATAAACCTGCAGTGTTACAGTTCAGTTAGTTTCTTCCCAGTGGGCACTGCTGCCGTAGAGTTGGAGGCCCAGTAGAAACCAGACGCCCGCGGCACTAGATTTGGTTCTGTGGCGTAACACCTGTGGCCATCGCGGGGCCTGGGCGTAAATGCTCACACCTCCCGACCTCCCCTGTGTTGTTGGCATCGCCCAGCGGTTCGGGTTCACGTGCTGCCAGGGTTGTCCATGTCATCTTTAAGGAGCTCCTGCCAGGACGTCCCAGTTTCCCGCGCCCGCGTTGGCTCGTGTACGGCATCCACACGGGCGTACATCCGGAGCGCTGGTGTCGGCCCAGTCAAACATCCCTTTGTGGATCACGAAAGGCTTCCCTGGCTCTCAAGGTTGACGGGCCCTGTTGGCTCTCTGATCTTCACACTTGCGCTGTGTTTTGGGTCTGTTGCAGCTGTGTTCTTTTGAGCGCTTACATCTGAAGGGTAAAGAAGGGTGGGTCAGCTGTATGTTTCCTCAATCCACTGGGACTGTTGTCAGCTGAGTTGTGGTGACAGTTCTGGCTGGGTTGTGACACGATGATGTTCTGTCTCTGCTGCTGTTCACACTGTGTGTGTGTGTGTGTGTGTGTGTCTCTGTGGGTGTGTGTAATAATAATAATAATAATAATAATAATAA
>JAOVYW010073877.1:0-12384 GCA_025775045.1 Hiodon tergisus
GGGTGTGGTCCTGGGGAGGCTGAGATACTTTACCCCGGGGTGTGGTCCTGGGGAGGCTGAGATACTTTACCCCGGGGTGTGGTCCTGGGGAGGCTGAGATACTTTACCCCGGGGCATGTAGGTGCCCGTGAGATGTGCTGTGTTAGTGTGTAACATGTGACCGTTTGTCCGGGGCTTGCAGGTCACCTTCTTCAACCCGACTATAGAGAGGGGGGTGCGACTGCAGAGGCAGAAGAAGGTCTTCTCTAAGCAGCACGGTAAGGCAGGGAGAGTGAGGCAAGGTGTGAGTGTGTATGTGCGTGTGCTTGGGGGAGAATGGGTGTCTCTTTCAAATTAGCAGCTCTCAGCATTAAGTTATTACTAAACTCATTTGAATTTATAATGGAAGCTTCATTAATAAAACGTCTCTAGCTGTAAAAACTTGTTTTCATTAATTATTATTTCTTAAATAAAAATCAATGACAATCTCAACCAATAGGATCGGTAGCTCTCCCCGTTTGTTATAGAACTGTGTACTTAATAAACGGCAAGAAACATCTAACAAGCATCTTTGAAGGGTGATTACAGGATTTTAATAACAGAAGATACTGACTGAAAAGATCTGTTAAATGCAAATCAGACGTCATTGGCAAATATCTAAAACCAACAAAGAAGACCATTTTCGTTAAGATCAGAACAGGCTAACTTTGCTTCTAGCCCAGCTATGGGTTTGTAGCCCCATCTAGTGGCTAGAGTGCACCACTGCTCAACAAACGCGAAGGTGTAGCAGAGTCTTTGCTGTGATGAACTCCTCATTCTCCTCGCTTGCTGCGCAGGCAAGACGTTCCAGCTAGCTCGGCAGATGAACGTGGACATGTCCACCTGGGTACGGCTGCTGAGGAACGCCATCCCCACACTTCCTACGCACGTTGGGTAATTATGATAGGACTTATATAGGACTCGTATAGGCTGTAAAGCAGATGCATGCTGTGTCCCAAACACACAGTCACTGAATTCTGGGTCACACTTACCTTGCTCAACCACAAACACTCACTGAATCACACTTACCTTGCTCAAACACACACTCACGGAATTCTGGGTCACACTCACCTTGCTCAGACACACACTCACTGAATTCTGGGTCACACTCACCTTGCTCAGACACACACTCACGGAATTCTGGGTCACACTCACCTTGCTCAGACACACACTCACTGAATTCTGGGTCACACTTACCTTGCTCAAACACACCAGCACTGCTAACAGTGGCTCCAGAATGTGCTCAATAACCACAACGCAATTGTACATGTGCACACAATGAGGGAATAATGGGGTGCGTTAGTTAAGCAGAATTAAGCCCTCCTGCGACACACTAACACAGCATTAAACCCATTTGGCATGCACCAACACAACATTAAACCACACACTAACCATCCTGCATGCCTTGGTGTTCCAGGGAGATTCCAGTGGAGAAACTGACCCTTGATGGTGACTTGCCCTCCAGGCCCGAGTCCAGGAGAGTCCCAGACACACACCCTCTGGTGAGTGGAGGAAGGAGGTGATTGTAATTTATGCAGATGGCAGATCGCTATTCCACTGTATCACCAGCCATTCAACAGAATCATCTGCATAGACAATCACCCAATCAAATGAACATAACCAGTGTTGGCCAGCCTGGAGAGAGGGAGAAAGAGAGTAAAGATGGTGTGTGTGGGGGAGGGGGGGCAGATATAATTCGTCCTAATTGGTGGGAGCTTTAATTGGATCAGAGCACAGTTGCTGTTGGAGAACAAAACTGGCAGTTGATGCAGTGGGTGAGAGAGAAGTGAGCGGAAGCGTAAGAGAGAGAGAGAGAGAGAGAGAGAGAGAGAGCGAGAGAGAGAAAACAATTAGAGAGGGAACGCTGGCTTGAACAGATGGCTTGGTCAGTGTGACTCCAGGATTACGAGATTGATTACAGAGAAAACTAATTAACAGTAACGAGGGAGCGGGGCGCGGGGAAGGCGGAAGTGGCAGCCAGTTGGGAGAACATGATGCGAGTACAAAGAAGGGGCGCTGCTCTTGTTGTTGTTGTTGGACTTTCCTTGGCTGCTCCCAGCCGATGTTGACATCACTGACTCCTACCTCCCCTCTTTCCTGCCGTGTCAGGAATTTTCGCCGGCAACAGAGCCCCCCTCTTCACCGGACCCTGCTCTCAGTCAGTCTGCTAGAACACCCTCCCAAAGCTCCCAGCACAGGTGGGCCCCTGTGCACCCCAGCTCCTGTTACACCTGCTCAGACAGCCTGCACAGCCGGTGCACCTCACGGTGTCTCTGCGCATGGCAGCACAGGCACACCTACACAAGACCCGCTGTTTAGTGTTTTGGATGCTACTCAACAATGCATTTAACTAGATCGCATTTTTCCTACACGGCACAGCAAAGTGTGCTTTGCAACACCTCCGCGGAACACACTCATGCAATGTGTTTACCACTACCTTCAGTTAGTATGTGCTGTTAGTGCAGGATCAGGCAGAGACGGGTGTTACTGTCTTCCCTTTTTTGTGTCTTTCCACGTCTCTGTAGTAAACAGAAGAAAACCACCTTGTGTCTGCAGGACTTCCGGCTGATTGCCGTTCTGGGCAGGGGCCATTTCGGGAAGGTTAGCACCTCTCATCTAATTCTTCCTGCACTCTCCCATGCCAAAGGTCCCATCTGGTGCTGTTTCATTGGACCCCTCTCAATTCCGGATGTCAGACTCTGTGTTTGTCTCCCTCTCAGGTGCTGCTGTCAGAGTACAAGAAGAATCTGTACGCAATCAAGGCCTTGAAGAAGGGGGACATTGTAGCCCGGGATGAAGTAGAGAGGTACGCACACACACCTCGGACACTCACTTAATGCACAGCTACTGTAAAAACACTGTAACGCTGTGCGTATTTCATTCATGGTTCGAGCTGAGATGCAGCTCCCGGGTGGATCAGTTCGTAAGGGTGCTAGCCCAAACACAGTGGGAGCCCTGTGAGCTGGAGTTCACCGGTTCGAATCCAGCGTAGCTCGTTAGCCAATTGTGACCCGGAGAGCATGATGAGGATAGTGCCTCTGTGGCGGGGTTAGGTTAAATTTGGTAGGGCTTGACACTAATGAACATCTCCTACCGGCTTCCCGGGGCCTGCAGGCTTGTAGTAATGTCCAGGGGGACGTGCCTCTTCTCCGATCGGCGCTGAACCTCTCCAGTGTACACTGTGTAGCCTGCAGTGTAGTAAAAAGAGACAAGTGGCTTGAAGGCAACTAAGCTAGGAACCTGCTTTTACTTCCATGCGTGTGGTGGTGGGAGCGACGATGCCAATTACAAAATTACAAATATATAATTGACGATTTTCCATGGTATACATGGTTACTATCATAGCCCACACATAACCCTATCATTGCTAGACTACAATGTAATTCTGGAATCATGACCATGCTTCTCCTAAGATCACATAGTCTCTTGCCTTTTTTCCTGAACAGCTAGCTCAGGTGCTCAGTAGTTGTTAGCCTGTTACGCTTAGTAATTTAGGAAGAAAAAACAAGGGTACGATCACAGTTCCCCAACCGAGAGTCAAACTCACAGCCTCTTTTCTACAATTTCGAATGCCTTAACAACTGTGTCACTGGCTGTGTCAGTCTCTTCCCTCTCTGCCCTCTTCCTCAGCCTGATGTGCGAAAAGCGGATATTTGAGACGGTCAACAGCTCGCAACACCCGTTCCTGGTCAACCTCTTCGCCTGCTTCCAGACGCCGGAGCACGTGTGCTTCGTGATGGAGTACACAGCCGGGGGCGACCTGATGATGCACATCCACGCTGACGTGTTCACGGAGTCCCGGGCCATGTAAGCGCCGGTCGCCCTTTTGCCCGTTTGCTTCGCGAGTCCATGCGCATGACAGCGCGTTTTGACCGCGCCGGTGTGTGTCTGTTCTCAGGTTTTACTCTGCCTGTGTGGTCCTGGGCCTACAGTTTCTCCACGAACATAAGATTGTGTACCGGTGAGTGTCGCCTCAGTTTGAGTCAGTCGGCCATTTTTCAGGGTTTCTGTCACACTGCTCACCTGTATGGGTTTCCTTTTTTTCATTTGACTCAGTGATGGATCTTCACTTTAACTTTTTCTCTAATTCCCAATTCTCAGTGACCTTAAGTTGGACAATTTGTTATTGGACAAAGATGGATATGTGAAGATTGCCGACTTCGGCCTGTGTAAAGAAGGTAGGAGAGGAGCTTTTGTGAGACTTTGTGTATGCTTTGCTGGCATCGTGGATGGTTATCCATTTGATTTGGCGCAGCTCTTAGGTCAGGCCGTCTGGTTCATTTCTCCCCACCTTTCACTCAAGTCCCTTAACTCCGCCCCCCTCCCTCCACCCAACCCTCAGGGATGGGCTTTGCAGACAAGACCAGCACGTTTTGCGGCACGCCCGAGTTCCTGGCGCCCGAAGTCCTGACCGACACGTCCTACACCAGGGCTGTGGACTGGTGGGGACTCGGTGTGCTGGTGTACGAGATGTTGGTGGGAGAGGTGAGAGACTGGAGAATCTCTTAAGGCACCCTTATTTTTTAAACAAATTGACTACTTTTAGTAGGTATTTAACCATGTCTGTAGGAAAATAATAATTTCACAAAATAGGAAAACGTCAGTCATAAACTAAAGAAACTGAAAGTTTTGTGTCCAATAAACCCATACTCATTTCATTTTCAGTAACGTAACATGGCTGTTTGGGTGTTTGTATGTGCGTTTATGTATGTGTGTGTGTGTGTGTATATGCTAGTCTCCGTTCCCAGGGGATGATGAAGAGGAGGTGTTTGACAGCATTGTCAATGACGAAGTCCGATATCCTCGCTTCCTCTCTTACGAATCCATCGCCTTGATGAGACGGGTGAGACACCCTTACCTCACGATCAAGATGCTCAAACACAGCCAATCGCGTGCTAGTACTCTCTTGGGAATGCACCAGTTGTCACCTCTGTATACCGCAATTTGATTCACACACTTCCGTCAATGATCGTTTTCATTGAATATTTAAGTTTATTTAGTCTTGGAATGGTTTAGGAATCCACTTATGTGCTCTTCCCTTTTACTAAGACTTGTTTTACTATGAAATGTGCATTATCTGACTGTTTTGATAATGAGCGATAACCTTTTAAGAGTCCAAAACCTATTAGTCTTATGAGCCAGTGAGTACGTAAAACCAGCAGCAAACCAGCCAACTTTTCAGACAAACGCAGTTCTATAAGATGCGTTGTCATTTGTAGCTTTTAAGAAGAAACCCAGAGCGCCGCCTGGGTTCAAGTGAGAAAGACGCAGAGGATGTCAAGAAGCAGCCATTCTTTAAAGTAAGAAAGACGCTCTGTCTCCTCTCTCACATGCTCACACATGCACCCACTGACGCTGCGTAGCTAACAGCGGAAAATGTCTGTGCCGATACTTATCAGTCTGCATCTCCTGTATATTATCTTGCCTCTGTGGTTCATTATTTTCATTACTTCCCACCTCTCCCCTCTACTCTCCGCCTCGTTTTCACTGCAAGGCCTCCAGTGTTAAAAAAGGCATTTTTTAATGTGTGATTTGGCCAAGCTGGCTGCGGTTGAAATGTTTAACTTGCGGTTCTCCTTTTCTCAGGATCTAGACTGGGAGGCCCTCCTACAGAAAAAGCTGACCCCACCGTTCGTGCCGGAGATCGGGGATAGGGAGGACGTCAGTAATTTTGACCAGGAGTTCACGGCCGAGCCCCCTGCCTTGACCCCGCCGCGGGAGAGCCGACCCCTGTCTCGCCGGGACCAGGACTTTTTCAGAGACTTCGATTACGTTTCTGACTTCTGCTAGGCTCATACAAGGAGTGTGGGGGGGGGGGGGGGTCGTCATATGTCTGATGTCACCAGGACGTTGGCGGGCGTGTCCCGGGCTGCAAACTGTAATTGTGGAATTTATGGGTGTGGGCGTGGTGGGGAGTATGTCTGTACTTTTATTGAGAGTAAGAGTGCTTTCTCTGTTTTTACACTGTGACTTTGAGAGTGAGGTCTAAGGGGAGACGCTGTGTCTTTTACATAAAATAATATGGAGCGTATGGTTACTGTGTGTACAAAAAGAGTCAATGTTGTCAGGAACCTTTTCCCCAGACTCAAGTTAATAAAGGCGAGCTCCTAGTTGTACCATGTCTCTCCTTCTATAGCAAATTATCTTTTTTGTTCGCTTGCATATCGACTTCTTCAAAATGCCAGGTTCCTCAAGCTGTTTCCCTCACAGTGTGTCCATCTAATGATGTTTTCGTTTATCTAGCCAATATTGCACATGTGGTTATTGAAGGTTCTTGAAGGGTTTACCTGCTTAAACTACATCAAGGACAAGAGCAACACAACGTCCACTGTTGGAAAAATAAACACAAAGGAAAGGATGGACAATCAGGATGTGGCGATGTAGGGGACGGGTGTTACTCTGGTGTGATACTCACTGAAGTCTTATTGTGCGTATTTGTAGGGCTGAGGAGTGTTGGGTCAATTTGCTTTAACACCTCACACAGGGTCACAACTGTTCTCGTGAGTTTACCTTAATAATGTGTTTTTGTACTTCTTATAATAATAATTATTATTATTATTAGTATTATTACTGGGATTTATAAAGGTGATGCAAATTTATAATTATAAAAAATTGAATGAATACTATGCAAATCCATGATGTCTGCCATATGAAGTTTTAGAACAGTTTAAATTAGGTATTTTTGACAGGCAGAGGGCAGCGTGGCACAAATAGTTAGGGTGGTGGTGATGAACCATTTTTACTAACATTTTGAATCGACTGGTTATCAAGGGAGTTGAGGGATCTCAGTGTGGAGTGTGGATCTCATGTTCCTTTCCATCAGCTTACATAGGCTAAAAAGCCTACTATACAAAAATCGGTCAATAAGCCTAGCTATATAGTCGGTAGAATGGACAGATTAAAACGAATTACCAATGCCTACAATGGGGAAAAGGGAATTCTTCTTCAAAATAAGTACCAGCTTGTCTCCCCCCAAGAAACTTTAAGGATTTCTACCTTTACTGCTTAACATAAAGATAGGTGTTTCAAATTGAGTGACATTCTCAGACATCTTAAAAGACTTCATATACCAAACAAGTTAACCTGTTGTAATATTTGTATTAACAGTAACATTTATTGTAGCTACAATAAATTTGAATCATGAAAGACACAATCGTATTATTATTATTTGACCAACTGTCAACTTATCAAGTTAATTGAATTAGTCTCCTTCAGTTCACGCTGTGCTGGTAAAATATGTCAAAACTACATCATTCATTTAATTGGGTAATATATATATATATATATATATATGGTAACACAACCCTGGGTGTGGGGTGTTTTGTTCCAGGATCACTGGAAACCACCAAACTCAGCCAGTAAAAAAATACTGTCAAACAGCAATCACCATTACTTTAATCACAGGAGTTAATCCTAAAAACTGGTTCCCCAACAAAACAGGCAAAATCCCAAAACAATCACTATCTTGGTTCTGCTACATCACTTTCCCCTAAGCTACCAGCCCCAATTAAACAAACCAGTCTTTTGTGTTGTGGAGGATTAAACCACTGCCTCCAACTGTCCTCAGAGCTGAGAACCACTGGCCATTAGCAGGCAGGAACTGAACATCAGGCTGGCCGTTCTAAAAGGGGCAGGGCGCCGCTCGCTTCTCCGTCCTCTTAGTGCCACGGGATGTTGTTGTAAAAGACAATTCTACACTCATTATATTTACTCAGAATCAAAGTTATTGTGTCTGATTTAGCTGGTGTAGAAGTGTTAATCCCCAGATGCTTTAGAGGAAAAAATATCTGTTTTTGAAAATATCAATGCCCTCACCATAGTAGATGGTGAAATCCTTTTCCACTGCCAACAGTAAAACGTCTGACAGCCTGGGCTGGAAAGTTGGTCTTCACCAATTTCATTTTTGTGCTCAATGAATGAAGAAAAACTACAGGCCCAATCAAAAACAAGTCATTTCACAGAAATGTGTATGTTTAGAAGGCTAAAAATCCACAGATCCTCAGTATAATTTGTACTGGTTAATAAAACATCAATCCAATTATCCAAGTGAGGCTGGACTCTTTCAATGTGTTTCGTCTGTCTGCACTCTAAACTGATGCCCAGTGAAAAGATAGAAGAAGATAGTCAGAAGATAACCAGGCAAAAAATATTTTAGGCATGAATAAATTATAAACGTTTAAATAAATGCTTCTGTGTATATTTTTGTTTTGTGCTCACTTTCTCATGGTTCGCTGCAAACACTGACTACTGATGTGTCATCTCGACAGATTTGTGGAAGTTACGACAGTATACCCAGGGAATGATCTTTGGAACAACCTACATCCGCTCAAATAATTGGTTTGTTGGTTCTCTTGGAAACGGTGCATCCACCCTCAAAAGTGTTTTTTTTAATGAAAGTATTTGTTAAGTGGTGCTTACTCAGAATTGTAAGATTTCCCATAAGAAAACGCTACGTTTTAGACATGTTTGACCTGCCATAACCCGATTGGTAAGAAGGGCAATTTAATTATAATTTGGGCAGGAGTTCGGGCACCCTGCTTCATCTGAACTGAACTGAACATAGCTAATGCTGCCCCCTGCTGGTTGGCTGGAGTAGCGTGGAGTCCAAAAACTGTCCATGCTTTTCACCTTTCAAATCCGGTGCTCTGTCACTGGTTGTTTGTCATCCAAATAAACAGACCAACCGGGAATTGTCTGCTCTAGAGAAATCGTGCTTTTTCTAATCTAAACAATGCATACTTATCTAAACCGTAAAGACCCATTTAAAACATTTTCTAAATTCCTCCGACCAACTTAAACCCCATTCTAAACCATGCGGACAAATCTAAACCATAATTTAAACTGTGCAGACTGAACTGACCCCTAGGCCCAACTCAGTCCTTGTTAACTTCATTACGTATTTAAGGCTCCGCTATCTTGACCTTTTCAGATCTACTTGACCTCATGTTGAACACCCTCTGTCTGTTTGGAAGGTGCTCACCCTTCTGATGCCCCGTGTGGTCTGCAGAGGAGCGTTAAAAAGTACTATGCACAGTGATGCACAGACCACCTTTCACTACAAACCTCTGCAACCTGCGGTATTCCTTCAACAGATGCGTCCACCCTTTGGAAAGATTCAGTACATTTTATTTTGTTGCGCTAGATGACTGAATAAGCCGTCTGTGGTGATGTCTTTGAGCTGCCATGAGTCAGCTTGTTTATTCCAATTTAACTGGGAACAAAATGTTTATTTTGATGTATGTAATCTCTGAACAGAATTTTGTGCAGTCAAATCCAATTACCGACATCCAGGCAGACCGTTTTTCCTTTTGGCGAAGTGGAGGTCATGACATTTTCTTTTTTATGCCAGATCGGTGGGAAAATCTGACATAATGTGTTTTCTTGCCACAGGGTTTAACATGCACCACTGTGCAGAAGAAAATTGGGGAAGTGTTGACATGGGTTTGGGGTGCCAGTTGAGTGGTTGGTGTGATGCCTCTAGGCAACAGGATAGGTTTGAGTAGAGTGTTGTTCAACCCCCTCCCCGAACAGCTCAGAGATCATCCAGAAGCTTTAGGATCATAAAGCAAACAGGCTACCTGAAGATTGACAGGCAGGTGAGACCGACTGGCTTGGAGTGTGGCTTTGTGGCAGAATCAATTTTTATTTATTTTATCCAAAAAATTGGAATTGCAAAATTAATATTTGTGTTTTCTCCCATATTTTGAATTGCAGATCGCTGATAATCAGCCACCACACACAGGAAGGGTGTGGTTGGAATCGGGCCTCTCCGATTCCAATCACCTTCAAGCCATTGGTCACTTTTACACTGTGCAAGCTTGCCAGCTCTGTTGGAGCAGAGGTACATCACCCACATTAGCATCTTCTGACATGATCTGAATTTGAACCTGAAAATTCCAGCTCATCAGGTTCAGGCTTTCAACACTGTGCTGGGTTTTGTTGTGGTCTATCTGTGACGCTGTGCTGGGCTGGGCTGTGTTGTGTTCGGTCTGTGACCCCATGTTCTGCTCTGCTCAAGCGGTAATTGGCGTAGGCTGGTGGCCTGGTCAGTGAGGGAGAGGTTGGCAGTGGTACCTGTGGCCAGCTCTTCAAAATGCATTTGAGAAGACTGGACACGTCATCTCTGTCAGAGTCGGTGGTTGGGTGTTTCCAAAGGCTTATTTTCCGCCCTTACATACAACCTCAAAGTGTGGAGAAGAGGCCTTGTTAGTTTCACATGAGTAGGTTTCAGTAATCTGCATGTTCTGTTTTTCCACCACCTGCGCTCTTAATTGCAGAGTCCAATTAAAATCTTCAGTTAAAGGGACAGCATAATTATAACACTGTGAATCGTTCAGCCTCATTCATTACGCGGACTTACTCCCCGCAATCTGTGATGCAATCTGTTTTTAGCGCGTTGAGCTCCCAGAACATATCTTACTGTGTGGCTTCTTTTCCAAAGCATTTGGTGTAGTGTGTGAGCACAGTGGATCACACAGCACAAGACACCTCAGCCTATTCCCGTTCCTCCTTTGCTCTGCTTCCCGTCCTGGGTTGGCGTCAATCAGGATTGGCGCCTCCATGCTTGTCTATTTCATGCAGGCGCTTCTTTCTAGAACCAGATCGGCTTGCTGGTACTAGTTTTTGGAGGACCTTCTCAAAAGCCTTAAGCTTTGGGCATCCATTATTGTGACATGTTTCATAATCAAATGATGATGGGGAACGTTCTATTTAAGTCCGGTAATTATGATTTGATGTTTCTTCAGTAAATTCGAAGGACAGGCAACAAGTAGATGTTGACCTGGATGCAGTGCTAAAGAACCTCGGCTCTCAATGCGTCATCCAGTCCTACAGCGCCACGTGAGAGAACCCAAGCACAACCCCCCACACTCACGCATCTAACTCACAAAATCCCACACATTCTTCACCCAGCCCAGTGATCACTATTTCAGATAGTAGGGATTTCTCACAATTCAGTACCTTGTACCTCCAGTGGTACAAAGCCACGGTCGCTGACAGAACCGGGGGAATTTACACCTGTCCGAAATCATGCACATCACATGTAGCAGAGAGCGTTTGCAGAACAAAGACAATGAAGGCATCGAGCAGCGCGGGGGCATTCAGGCGTGCAGTCCATAGAGAGATGTGTACATCACCATGGAGCAGATGGAGGCGTTACTGACCATGTGACTGTGTCACACTGTTACTGTCACTGTTTGTGGCCTTTCCTTAACCATTTTCCCCGTCCTCTGTCCTGGTGTAGAGGTGCTAGTCCTGCACATTTATTGTACCTGTGAGCCTCATTTTCACTATTCTTTAGTTTTGTTGTTGGCATATAAAAAATGCTATTTATTTAGCAGCATAATTGGGTGATAAACAGTTGTGCTGGATAAGGGCATTGGCTATAAAATTAAACAAAAGTAATAATTAAAAGTACCTACATCAACTCATCTCCCTCTCCTAGCACCAACACCTCAGACCTCCTTCTGGGTAAATAAAAGATTTGCCGCTGTCCATTATGAGTAGCTTAGTTGCATTCAGATTGCCTTTTGCTGACTGCAGGTTCCTTCCCTGTCTGAGCAGTGTGTGGGAGATGGAGTTCAAGTTCCACCCCCACCCCCTCACAGATGGTGAAAGCACTGCTGTGCCCCAAGGAGCTAATAATCCACCCGGACTCCAAAGCTAAGACGCACAGCGCCGGGCGAGGCGTCTGCATGGCCAGGAGAGAACGTCACTACCCCTCCACCCCTTCACGCTTGGTCCTGGTCCCATAAACTGTAGGCTGCTTCTCACCACAGCAAAAAGGGTGGTGTCGTGTTGGTGTTGGTCCTGTGTGTGAGATCTTTTTGCATTTTGGTTTTGTCATTGCGGATGTTAGTTGTTCGCTGTGTGTGTGTGTGTGTGTGTGAATCGATCCCCCAGACCCCAGTGACACACAGGCAGACATCTGGAGACTGGGCATCTTGTTGGGACGTGAGGCCATCCAGGTGTGCTTGTGGTTGTGCTTGTCTTTTGTTTTCCACTGACAATCCCCTGCCCTGCTCTGTGTAGTTCCTCCATACTCAGCATGGTCTTCTCCCTAGACTTCCCCAATGAGAGTTCAAATGGAAAGCAGAATTGAGAACTGAAGCAAGTATGGTAAAAATTCCCTCCCCACATTGTTGTTGTTATTATTATTATTATTATTATTATTATTATTATTATTATTATTATTATTATTATTACCTCTCTTCAGGTAATAATACTCCAGTCCATCAATCCCTACTTTTTGTGTTGTCTTTTCTTGTCCTATTGTTAGTCAATTGCGTTGTCTTTTCTTGTCCTATTGTTGGTCAATTGCGTTGTCTTTTCTTGTCCTATTGTTGGTCAATTGTGTTGTCTTTTCTT